>BGZK01002123.1:0-77924 GCA_005406025.1 Eumeta japonica
AGATCGTTCCTAGTGCTATTAGCGATAAAGTAAAAAATTGTTTGATTTTTTCTCATTATTTTATATTCTGCGTACCAATTATATGGTGGAAATTATTTATAGTAATTATTTTGTAGATAGACATAAAAAATATAAACAAACATTCATTATTTCTATATCATAGAAACAGAATTATTCCATAATAATAATAGCAACAACCTCATTAATCAATATTTTTGTTATTTCATTATCATAGGTATATTTTAATATGTTGCAGACGCTAGACGGTGTTAATTCATGCATATAGCGAATACATAAATAGATAGATAATTCGATAACTTAAGTAGAGAGAATTACGTAACAGAATGAAATTTTACATGACAGTCGGCGTTTTAAATACATTTAATAGCATTATACATATAATTTTACGCCCTAGAAAACATAACAGTATGTGCTACACTGCAGCATACGTATTCTTAGTAATAGAATATAAACAATGTACCCCACGTAATTATGTTGCGGTATTAACTAATAAACTGTCTTATATAGTATGGATTCGATTGTTCATCTTTTCACAAATATTCGTAATCTCCTTCTTTTTTAGAACCACTTTGGCAAAGTAACTTTAAAAAAATAATATCATTGTTATCATACGTATATTTAATATAAAATATATTTAATAAAAAAATATGTATTGATACAATCCTAATAAAACTTTCGACCAAACTGCAAACGGCGTAATTCTGGCGCGACGCGACAAACGTTTGTCTGTGCTACTTCGCGACTGACACCGGCTATGCGGGAATTGATCACCGTCCAACCGCGCAGCGCGTACACGGTTGACAACCCATCCCTCCCCCGCTCCCTCCACTTGCGCTGTACTTGTCAGCTGTTCTAGAATGTCATCATTGACATTTCTAATGTAAACGTCCTAATTTATTTTTCCTAGAAACGGCTACTTTATGTCTATTTTTCTTTTAACAAAAACTGTTTTAATAAGGAGAGGGAGATTATGAATATTTGCGAAAGATGCATGATAAAAAATCCATTCTGTATACATACCTACATACATAAGCTTTAAAAGTAATAATGTTATTTTCAGTATTATACGGTAAAATTGCTAAAAATTTCTGTCATGATGCCAAATAAAATATTAAGTCTTCTATATAAATATATTAACAACAAAGCTACAAAGTATAATAATCTTCGTAATAATCATATTGTGTTATTCCTTCCCTTTGGTAAATACGAGCTACGTCCGGAAAACATAAATCTTCTTTCCATAAAAAAACTCGAGTTGGAGTAGTTTCCAAACAAACTTACCGTCATCATACAATTCCAAACTGCATGAATAAGATAGTGCGATGTCGCCGTACCCCTGCCGCGCGGCCGAATTTATTTAAGTTGCAGAATAATTTCCATCGGTTTCGATGGTTTTGTGTTTAATATCAATTTTGTTTACCTAAACACGGCCGTACATCTTCTTTAAGCAGAAATAAAGAAATAAGTTTTGTTCAATGCAAAAAAAATACATATTTAGTCTCATTAACGATTAAAACATCCTATATACCAACTTAGGGTAAAATAATTAACCTAGGTACTCTTACAGTATCATTCTTCATCAAATAATAACTTCATAAAAAATATTTGATTTATCGGGAACGTACATACTGACAATTTTAAAATACCAAAAAAAAACGAAAATATTGAAAAAAGCTATCGTATTATTTTATAAGATTTCTTTAGCGATCTATTTGAGAAATAAGGAGTCTATAATTTTTTGTCGATAACTTTTCCTTCAGTTCGTTTTATTATAAGTTCAGCTCATAATAGTCCAGTTATGTGCGAATTTATGCCAATCTGAAAAGGCCTTCGTCAAACTCACCGAAGTCTCGGATGAGCGTAAGCTGATGATAGTTCATAACTCGATTGCGGCTCTACTAGTTCTATGGAATCGGGTTCTATTAACATATTACGTACATTCTATAGAATATGGCTGATTTGAGTACGAAACAAGTTTAATGAAACAGATTTAAATTACGCAGTTTATTCGTCTTTTAAAAGGATAGGAAGCATATTTAGAGTAAAGAGAAATATCGAAATGATAGCTGGTGTGTAACAATGAAAAGAATTCAGTTTTCTTTTTCAATTATATTCTTCCCTTAAATTTTATAGCGTTAAATCACATAAGCAAGGTGTAGTTCCTGGACACAAGCAAGGTGTAGTTCCCGGACATATACAATATTTTGCCTTTAAGAGAACATTATTTTTTATTTTATTTCAGAATTTTATTTTATCATTTATGTCAAACGGTCGCTTTTGCAGTGATTAAAAATCTGCAGAAATTGAGTACAGGACTGAAATCAGTTTCATGCCGGTCCTGTTGCTGTCCTCGATTACAGTTCCACTGTTCATTCCGATATCCCATTTCATTCTCATTTCCGATATCAGTCCCGCTCTCGATTCGTGTCCGGATTCAACGCTTGATTTCAATTTTTGTCTTGCTACCAACCCAAATCATTTTTCATATCGATTAAGGTACGCGAGTAGGATATCGCTTACATAAAACACAATTTTCGTTTTGTTTTCATTTATTTTAACATCGTGCTACGTATACCCGCTATCAAATATATCTCTCGTTTTCAAAGTCCGACGCAAATCAGTTCTATAACGTTTATAAGTCCCGTTAAAATCAGTTCAGCCGCTTTAGAGATAAGTCTGAACAAACAAACAGACAGGGAAACGGCTACAAACGATCAATTACTCTTCTTACAATTTCGTAACTATTCAACTGTCCATATAAAAATTCAAAATATTAAAAAATATATATTATGTTTGTGTGCATATTCCAAGACAGAATGTAGCATTCCCTTTAAAAAACCTGCCATCAACTGGCAGTCGACATGCATTAAATTAGAAGCCGTTTTCTATTTTCTATTTCCATTTATTTTCTAATCTCATATAGAATTTAACAGCACAACAACTTTCTTGCTGTTATAAACAAAGCATCGATTTAATTCCAGAGCGCCCACAGCCGTATAAGTTCAATATAAAATGTTTACGGGGTGGTTGTGTCGTAAAGCCCACCTGTTATAAAAGAGCTTTTATGTCACGACCGAGGCATTAGGGGTCGTTTCATTTGCTTCAGTGTGCCTTAATAAATATTTAATAATTTTAATAAATAAATGTTTTGTATTTCTCTAATAAAAATTTAAAATACGTGCAATACTTCCGTATTGTCTGTCTCTAAATTATTTTCCTCATGTTTTATCAAAAAACGAATAAAATTAATATTCGAAATAAATTACTTAGTTGTTGACAAGAGCAAATGTTTGCCCTAAATCCAATATTTAAGCTTTGAAACTATCAAAATATTATGGAAATTACATCTCTTTGATCTGAAAATTGTATAAAAATTATAACTGTCTTGTGAAATATGAAGTACAATAAAGCATACTTTTAATTTATAATGGTGAAAATTGATTATACAAATATTTTTAAATTATTAACGTTACAAAATTATGATGATCTTTTTATTAGAAGTCATATAAAGCACTGATCGCACAAATCCAACCCATTTCCGACTTTATCCCATTGTGAATATTAACATTTATAACGTTTTCCGTAGAATGAAATTTGAAACTCGTTGACTTAACTAGCTTCCGCCCGCGGTTCCGCCCGCGTACAAAATGATTTCTCTCAACTCGACCGATTACTATTAATTATTATTAATATGATTAATTAAGCAAGATCCTGAACGCCATCCCGCTCTCGATTCAGATCTTTTTTTATTCCGATGCCGGTAATGATTTTGATTCCGATTTTGGTACCACGGTCGATTACGATCTTGGTCTTGTTGTCGTATGAATCCCCCGGTCTCAGCTGTCGATTCTGCTTCTCGTCCGGTTTGCAATTTCGATTCCTTTACCAGTGACAGTTCCAATTTGGACGAAGCCGGGGCAAATTTTAATATAAAAATAAAATTTATGCTATATTACTTGGGGACAGTGTTGCTTTCTATGAGTGAAAGAGTTTTTAAAATTTATGTACGGACATGAAGCCATAGGGAAATGTTAATAGTTCATTTTACTCACGGAGTTTCTAACGAATGCAGGAATTCTTAACATCGGTTTAGTAGTTCGATTTAATAATAAAAATAAACAAAAAACACTAGATACGAACGCTAGTTTTCTTTTTCAATCTTTTCATTCTTATCATTAGCGAATACTACATATCGCCAATTTTAACAAAATACATACACATTTTTATACATTACATAACACGATCCCCCACCTAAAAGACGCATCCCATAACATTTCAAATACGTACCTCGCTTAAGAAAAATATTCACAAAAACATATATTTTTGCGTAATTTACTTGTCGTTGGAGTTAAGGGGGTTGCCCTTAACTGCAATAAAAAGAAAATTACGCACACGTACATACACATGCAACTTCATAAAAACAAACGAATATGGTTACTAAGCAAATAATAAAATAAGGATTGATAATTTTTGCAATCACATATTCTGACTGTCCACCAATTTTCACCAAGATCGGTTGAACTGTTCTTAACTTATAAAAAACACACAAACAGACAGAGAGTAGTAACCTATTATTTGCACAATCACATGTTCTGCTGAACACCAATTTTCGTAATGATCAGTGAAAGGCTTCTCAAGTTATAAAAGAACATACAGACAGCCAGATAGAGAGTTATCCACACTTCCGCAGTCACATGTTCTGATTCGACACCAATTGTCATCACGATCGGTTAAACCACTTTTAAGTTAGAGAATAAAATATATAGAGACAAACATACAAACTGACAGACAGTAGCCTATCATTTACGCAACCACGTGTTCTTACTGTATACCAATTTTTGTAACAATGGGTCAAACCGTTCTTAAGTTATGAAAGGACATACAGAGAGGCAGACGTAAATTTTAAAATTGGTAGAATTGAGGTCAGTTAGTCATAAAACGAACATCTACCATAAAATTTTGCAAGAAAAATTGAACGTACGGACAGACGTTACACATTTATACATATAGTAGTACAGGTTACTATAGGATACAATAATCTGCAAATACAAATACAACTTGTGTTCAATACTTTTAGTAGAGTAATCATGTCCTCTTTATTATTTCAAAATTATATCTCGTCCGATTTCCAAGTTACATGAAGTTCATATTTTGACTCGCAAGTGGCACCAAAAAAGAAAATGTTTCAAATAACTGCCTAATTTGAAAATATCTCTTCAACAATACCACATATGAAAAGTTGAGCCCTAGAAGAAAAAAATATGACCACTTTAACATCTGGGGAATTACATTTGCCGAACTCATTATCTTTAAGTTGTGATCTGCATGCAAAGTGTCCCTTAAGCCTGTATTTCGGCTCATAGCTGTAGTACCTAGTTATGATGCCGTGACCGGCTGGGGCTGGCGGCCAATGTTCTTATAAGGGTTCATTATAAAAACACTTAAATAAATAAACATTTAACAAAGTACGTTTTCAATGTAAATTTTACGTCAATTATTGTGTTTTCTTTTTCCTTTTTCCTTTAGTTAGAGATATAATTATTTTTTTAAAGTTTTTTCTTGAGTTAATGTTGAAATAATGTACTTAATGTTTTTATTTCTTGCTGTCATTACGAGTACATATTCATATTTCACTCTAATTAAAAATATATCACAGGCAAGTTCAATCAAATACAAATTTTGGTCTCACGAAAATGTTGTCAAAGAGGAAAACCCCAACAGAGATGATAAAATATAGACAAATAGTCGAGTCGTAAATATGACATCAATTAAATATAGACAACAATACGTAATATCAGTGGCGATCATAGGGATAAGGCAAAAAGCCTTTGCCTGCCTTCGTACATTGTTAAAAAATCAAATCATTTCATTACGTAAAAAGTATAAAAATCAATAACAATAACGAATTGTTTAGAAGGGAGTCCTCTATAATTATGGTTAAAAATCTCTAGTATTTCATAAGTAGTACGATATGATCTATTATACTACGGTGACACTGTTAAATGTCAGACATTGTCTTTTTTGTATTCTCTTAGACACACAGATATCATACATATGCAAAATTTCGTTTTGTATGCATTAAAAACATATCAGCACATAGACGCAATTGCAGATTCTGCCTAAATCGAGAAACCGACAAAATTATGTCGTTTTATCGTTTTGTTATCTTAAACGCTTTTGTGATTTTAAATGTGGTTTTATAAATACTACGTATATATGTTATCGCCATTTTTAACAGTCATGGCGCTCTTATTTTCGTAAGCACCACAATTTTGATAGTTTTATATTATTCGTGTTATTTTGTCGTGTTACAGTTACAGTTGTGAAATTTGTGACGGAAATGTTTGCTTATTAAAATGTAGTCTCATTTTATCAGCATTCTTATATTTATATTTATATGTATATATATATATATATATATATATATATATATATATATATATATATATATAAAAATTATATTTAATATATAAAATAATAATATATTTTTATCCATAATTTTTCGGTTTTTGCGGTCGGTTTGCAAACCAACTGGCTGTTACCAAATATAGATTTAATTCAAAAAAATAAGAAATGTAAATAGAAAATTTCATAGTAAATATTTTGAAATGTGCGGTTGGTTCAGACACAAAAATAGATAGTTATGTTTCCCATGTATTTTATGCGCAACTGCAAAATCGGTTTGAAATAATCACGTATATGTTAATATGCATAATTTTACAAATGATATTAAAAAACGCGACCAGTCAGAAAATTACTCAGAGTCGTGTTTAAAAGTATATACTTTTGGTAGAACTCGCATCGAAACAAGTTTATGCAGTTAATATAAATTAGACACTCAAAAACACAATTTAAAAGCAGATAAAAATTGTAACATTTTTCAACGTTTTATCGATACAGTATCTTTTTTAGGTAAACAAGAATTACCTGTTCAAGGACATGATGAAACAATCTCTTAGTTAAATAAAAGAAATTATTGAGAAATAGTAGATTTGTTATCGCAATACGAAGGTATTTTCAAAAGTCGTTTGCAAAGTTCCACTCAGGCTTTTATGGCTTTATGCAGTAGACTTCAAATTTATTTAATTTCTAACACTGCCTCTCTGATATAGAGCAAAATTAAAATCCAAATACAAGATACTGATTTTATATTGATGAAACGTCAAATGTAAGTGGAAGGGAATAAATAGTTCTTAGTTATATTGCGATATTTTATAGATTTCAAAGTAGTCGACCGATTTATAAAACAGGTGGATGTCAATTTGAATCTCACAAGCATTTTATTGAGTGCAGCAATATAGCGCGACCTCAAAGAATATGACCGCTTATCCAAAATAATAGCTCGTACATATGATGGTTTGGCAGCTATGGCTTCTGAGCAAAACGGAGTCCAAGTTAAAATAAAAGAACTTTGTTCATTAGCTCTTTTTGTTTGATATTCTGTTCACATTAAATTAGATTATTTCTAAATTGTGACAATTTTGGACAATTTTTCTAATTTGTACACAAATCTTTCTAATTTATGCGATTTTTAAATATCATTAAAAGCACAACAAATTTTTTTCACGATAGCACGAAACGATTAGCTCATTACGGCCAATTCACAAAATACTGCGCTTCGTCGAAACACGTTGGTCTTACGATTCGCGTATCGTAAATATGAGACGCTGATATATTGATTCTAACACTTGCATATTTTAAAAGAATCTAACTTTACCATTTTTTTTGGATTTACTTGATAATGTTTTCGCAGAAACAGATATTCTTTACGAAACGTTATACAAAAAAGACTTTTGAAATAGCTTGCGTGCAGTTGATTAATATTTTTAAATTATCGTAGGAAAATTTGTGATTAGAATTTTCGGGCGTTTGTAATGACACTGTAAGCACTTGTGGTCAGTCCAAAAAAAAACGAAATGTAAATAAATATAATATTATATACGTAGCAGCAATAGCTGAACTTTTTATAGGATTTAGCTGTTGATTTGAGCCTACCTTGGCTCAAATTCCTATGACCGCCAGTGGGTAATATAGATTCTTCGCATACGCTCTCACAATCGTTTACACATTGAGAGGTTCGGACGTTGAGCCCTCCACGTTAACACAGTAATAGGAATTAGGAGGGCATTGTCACAAATGCAGTAACAATGTCCAGAGCCAACAGCTTTACGTATTGTCCGAGACACATATCAAATGGTTTTATGTCATTTAAGTCAAAAATTCGATCGATTCGCCTGTATATAACAAGGTATTTTCTTACTCGTATGTAGATAACGATCTAACTAAGCCGCTGTGTATTTATTTTATTGTAATACCACATGTAATAGTATTCGATATAAAATTTTGCGCAACGGAAAGAACGTGAATAATATAATTTCATAAATATACTCTATAAGATGAGCCATAGCTAATGTCGGTCAGGTTCTTTCATTTTCAGCCAACTTGCTCCTCTGCAGGGCGTCGACCCTCACTCGTAACCCGCGTCCTTACACGTCCACCCTACACGCTGTAAGATTCAAGACTTTTTTAAAACAGTTGATTCTTCTGATAAACAACTTTGCGCCAGCGTCAAAAAGCAAAAATGGAACAAGTAGATAAAGAAGGATGTTAAAATTATACCGAATAAATATACATATATATAGTCAAAATTAAGGTGCATTAAAATTTATTGAAAAAATCCTTATGTTCTAATAAAATACTATAACACTTTTTAAATTTTGTGTTTGTATTTCATTGTTTATCGATTTTGCCTACTTCAACAAGGACAATAGAATTTCACACAGGATGCTCTTCGAGCTTGCTCGCTAACTCTGTAAATATGCAAACGCCTGGAAACCCCTAAACATGTAACATGAACAAAATTACCAAATTTCCTGTAAAATAGCGAAATTTGGGACTCTCCTCGCGAAAACGACTTCAATATCATCGCATAGCGTTTATTTAGTGTTTACTGTCTGCCTTCTAAGTTAACACATTTCCCTTGCGCGCGACGGGAGGCGATTTCGTAAGAAAGGAAGGTGTACAGTCGAACTCAAAAAGTGAATTGCGAACGTCGACCGACTGCCAAATTTAAAAAAAAATACACGTATCTTGCAAATTTAACCAAAATATATTTATTGCAGTACACACGTTATGCATGAAAGCAAGAAATTACTTAGAATCTCGAAATTCGAAATTTATTTTGCATTTTGTTATATTCGATTGACACACGTATAATTTCAAAATTGTCAATACCATTTGAGTTTGAAAGAGAAAAACATTTATACACAATATACTCGAATAGCCGATTCGAGTACTTTTCTAGTTATTTGTCACTAACTGAACTCTGCCAAATTTCACAGTGACTATTTTTGTGAGCGAAATAACATCAGATTCACAATAGTTATTTGAACCAGTTTCGAAGCCTTCCAGTATCTTCGATTTACGTCAAATACACGAATAGTCCTCAATAATAATTATCGAACTAAACAACTTTGAGCAAACGAAACTACCTCACAACGGGGGTGCGGACCGAGCATTCATCCTTCTGAAATCGTATTTGAGTAACAGAGTTCGAGGGGTTGACGGCGATAGCTTGAGACCGTCTTCATCTTTGGTCCACGTGAAGGTAACACAAGAATTGATCCTTAAACCCTTCCTATTCCTTATTCAATGACTTATTTATATTAACGACTATAATAATATTAAGAATGTTAATGAGATAGTATCTAATGTTTTCAAATGACACCGCGTTTACTCTTCGCTATGTCCCAGTCGAAGCACTTTACGCAAGTAACTGTTTCTTATTACAAAAAAAAAAAAAACGAAATGCATAAGAATGTCACTTCCAAATACAAAACGTGGAACCGTCCCTTTTTTAAGGAATTATATTTGTAGATAGTACAATATTCTTGCTCATTCCCTAGATAATAACCTTCAAATGTATCTGAATCTTCGTAAACTCATTGAAGTTTACGAAGATGCTTAGCCCTGTTGTCAGGTTGTTTCATGTTATTTCTGATTGTTGTACTAAATTTATGCATTATTCAATATTTTGTGTCCATGAGCAAAAAAACAGCAACTCTTGAGTTTCTTGTCCATTCTTCTCAAGGTGAATCGTCATTTGAAATGGATGGTACTGTTAAAAAGAATTCATTAATGACGTATTTCAAGTGAAATTTTATTACACTTAAAATACCAATTGTTATTGATTTATTGATTTTGATTTTTGATTTTTATCAATGTAGTCATGAATACTAAATTTGCTAGATTTCAATCACCCGTCGTTGTATGATAATTTTGCATATAGCAATCTATAATATTTAAAATTACTCAAACTACTTTCTATAACTTTTCATTGAATAGAATTGATGTGATTGGATCTAATGGTATTCAAATCTATAAATGACACACAAACTGAGATTTATTTATACATTGAATTAAAAAAAAAATACCAAAATCCGCAAATGAACCACAAATGATGATCATTTTAACATTGATGATTTTTTTCTAGTCGTTTCTCTTCTGATTTCTTATGGTAATGCGTGGACGAGTGTGTGGATTGGGGACGATTTTTAAAATACCTCTTTTATATAGTTTTCTTTCTACCTAAAACTCATATCACACATGTTATAATAAACATAAAACTTTCTCCTAATAAACTAAGTACCTTAAGAAATGAAAATCTTGAGCATCTTAAAACAATATGTGTGTTTATATATTAAAACTGATTTTTTAATCATTAAGAACTTCCATAATTAATATTTAGCGTAGCTATTATTTTTTTAATGATTTTATACAAATCAATTATAATTATGAAATAATTTCTACGGTAGATGGTTATTATGTTATACATTAATTGTTTTGAAAAAACATTTCGTTTTATCTGCTTTTTTTTGCAACTGTACATGAAACTCGAAACATCCGACAGCACAATACCATTACGTTTTGTTCAATACCACAATGTGTAGGCTACGCGTAGGCTTTTCTAAGATGGAAAAAAATATTTTTCTACTTACTAGAAAAGTGCGCGAAAATTCACCAAATAAACGTGTTCACAGAAAATCGTAAAAAAAGCTACGAAACTTTAGTACACACCAATATGTGAGAGATGTGATATGTTTGTTATTTGAAAAATTGATTGCGATCGCACGAATCCATTTCGCTGTATTGAGCTGTGATGTTTGTTTTTATATATCAGTCGCTATTATAGAGATTTTTATAGAAATCAAGTATCCTTTTCTTATTCAACACATATCATGAACGCCGGATTTTAGAAGGCGAGCTCCTTCAATAAAAGCGTCGAGTCTTAAAGTATACTACAAATGAGTCACGTCTTTCATCAAGCTTTTTATTTCAGATAACTTCTTTACATTTACCAGATGTGATTTCGAAACTTCACCTAATTTCATTAAAAGTTATAGTGAAGTTAAATCACATGTTTCATCAAAATGCTCTCTTTGCCTTTAAAGGAAATGATAAAAATTGATATTTCTATTTTCATACGGCTTAGGGGAAAGCATTAATTTGTGTAGACTCACGCACTTAAAATTGAGTCTCCCACTTTGAAAGGGAGTTTACCTTTAATTTTAAATTCTTCACACACTACAATGCAATTTCTCATTCCTTTAAAATACCTAAAACTATGCACAAAAACTAATAATTCCAAATGTAGTGTTCAACAGGAATTATCGATCCATTTGAGTACTTCCTAGAAGTGAGTTAAGTACCAAAAGAAAAAAAAATACTAAGTGTTTTGTGATATATTCATTTTAAGAAAACGATCAGATTTAACAGATTTATTGGCATTTCGCGTCATTCCCAGGACGATAATTAAATCAGGTAATTTTTTTCAGCGGATCATATTCAACGCCATCAGGTACAAGACAGTTTTTCCGTCATCGACCTTCTGTGTGTGATCATTTATAGGTCTTCACGCATTTATAGGTCTTCACAACATGGCCTATAAATGCGTGTTACTTTCACGTCTTTTCTGTAAACCTTACACGAAACATTGTTCCTTCCCCTGCGCATTTCCGTTAATACGAACGATGTTTTAACTTTTTATGCCCTACGTAACATATTTTCCTCCTCGCTGGTATGAGAGGGCAGTTTCTTGCGCCGTGTACTCTGCATGCTCGTGTCGCGCGCGCAAAATCGCTGTGCTTTTTTTGGTTTATTGAAGGTAAGTAACGGTTTATTTGTATTTTTGAGCTTTACCTTATTAATGAAGATATTTGTCCTTAAATTATAAAATTAATAAAAAAGAATTATTCAGAGAGCATATTACCTCGTTGACCCAGGACTTTGTAATTGGGTAATAGCCAACGGCCGTTAGCAATTATCAATTTGCACTGGACTAGCTTGGAAGAGTTGAGGTCCAAAGTTTCAATCTGATTTATATTATCATTGAATACTTTGTCAATAAAGTGATTGCATTTTGAAACAACAATAAATGAATCGATTACTTTAATTAAATTACTATTACACTGTATGGGTCTTTATGGATTGAAATATGTGATTCGATTCCTAAAAAAGTATTTCATTCAATTAAAAAGTACAGAAAAATAATGAAAATAGAAATTTAATTTGTAAAATTTCTGCCATATTTGGCTTCAATCGTTGTTTAACTATATGTATTAACTGGAAATTGGTAATTCACAGAGTTTACCGATCTCTTGGGTAAACCGACAGTTACAATCTCTAACATACAGATGGAAAATGAAATGGGAAATGAATCCGACTATTTTGAAATCCGAATGCGGAACGTTACAAAGCAAACACGATCCTCGGGAAATCATTAAATTACCTCCCGGAAAAGGTCGTAAGATCACTACAAATCCAATTTTATTACGGCCAAGCGGGTTCCGGTGCGCCAGCTTCACATTCAACAGGTTCCTCCATATTTCACATTATACCAGATTTTTTTCCATCACCTTCAGCTTATTTCTTGCACTCTCCACACCGAATTAATTCTGAGTCGTTAAACAATGCGTTAATTAAAACATAATCCGAAAGGAGTGTAATGCATCCGGACGTTGTTCATGTTCGATACAACTTTGTTAGATATTGAGATAGCTTTGTTTTATTATGTTATTGTAATTTCAACCTTACGTTCGGATATTTAGAAATGAATAAGGTTTTGCATTCATAAAAGGTACATAACACTTTGTGATGCTGTAGATTTCACGATGACGCTAGACTAACACCATAAAGGTTGGCAAAGCCTAATAAACTGCGAGCTTGCACTAAAGTTGTGCCATAGTAAAACTGCTTTGTATACATTTCACGGCAAAGTAATAAAACACTGGTTCGCCCGACAAAAAAATTTTTTGAGTAATTATTATCCTCGCATAAAAAAGTAAGATGCTGCCGAATTAAAAATTCACTGAATGCTATAAAATTAGGGACACACTGTTTATCTAACAGTGACAATTTGAAATTGCGACTTAATACTAAATTTTTTCATAAACTTTTCACGAATCTGAGATAAAGCCGTTAAAGGTTTTTATTATCGACCGTTCTCATACAAATATAACATTTGATATAAGTGGATATAATTAAATATCTTTTATAACTTTTTACGTCTTCTATTACAATGATGAGGTTATATTTTGATATTAGAAAGACAGTAAAATCTCAGTACGAGTTTTTATTATAGGAATATTAATGTACCAGAAGAATGTATGCGTTTTCATCATATTCTTTCAACAAAGGGTTTGCATTGTTTATCATTCTGTTTGAATTTTATCAAACTATGTGATATGTATTTTTCTCATGAATCAAGTTCAAGTCTTGGCCTATAGGTGAGTATTTTTATGTCGTATGATGATTGAAAATAAAATGTTGCGAATCACACAAACAATAATAAAAGTAGAATATCAGTACTGATGCCTTCCAAAAATAGTAGAATAGAACCATGGACTACCATGGTCCTATTCTACTACACCACTAATAGACCACTTGCACTTCTGTTTTTTTTATGACATACAAAAGATATAGGATTGGAAATATGAAATGGTAATAAGCATTTATAATAGAAAAGTTGTTCCATTATTCTGTTTTTGATAATTCACTAACAATATTGTTATCAGCAAAAGTGGCTACATATGTTATAATTTTACAAATCTTATGCAACGTCGCACTGCTGGAGTCGAGTCTGCCTTGAAAAGAGGAACTTAGGCCGTAAAGTTTTATCAGGATGTTATCTTGTATAATTAAAATACTTACTATATGCGGAGATTTAATAATAGGATCCCGTTGACACTCTTTAGGTACGGAACCTTAAAAAGACCATCATTAAACAATATATAATATGCACATTTATTTTTGTAAACAAATCGCTGTTATGAAGACATATCACAAGGTGTGAAATAGAATCATCGAAAACGATAAGGCTAATCGAAATTCTCCAGATTTTCAGATTTTATAAACACGTCACGCATATATTTTCGTGAAAACGAGAGATATTGTTTTTATATAGTGTTCTCATGGTGCAAACAAACTGCGAGCCACTAGAGAACAGGTGATTTTTGTTCATGGATATCCGTGGATATTCGCAACCCCCTAGGAGTTATTAGCGAGTTGCCGGCCTCTCGGGTACGAATAAGATATCTGACGGAGAAATAATAAGCTGAGATGGAGGGAGGAGTAGGATGATGGAGGGAAAATGGTCCAAACAGAACTCTCATCCATTACACGAAATTCAACAGAGAAAGCTGCTACTTCAGGTCTGCGAGAATGTTGTGTCTGACCGGTTGATTCGACCCATTTTCGTGCCGCAACCGAAGCTCTACCACATGTAATTTCCTACCACATAAACCCACCCCACATTTTGAATAATCATTCAACGTCTAAGAGTGAAGAGTAACGACCTGCAAAACGTATCGAATGCTCTTCAAATTCGCCACAGCAACAACAACACAGCACATAGCGCACGAGGCGCACAATCAAGGCTGGCGATTAAGCGAAGAGGTCGGCGAGGTAAGGCGGACGGCGCCGCTAGTTACGGCCGCGGATCCAGTTTACGGCGTAACGACACTAAAAGTGAACGCCGGCTGGGGCGCCGCGATACCAGCTCCGACATTATAGGGCGGCCTTTGATGAACGGCGTCGGGATGTTGCACGTCTGTCTCTTGCTTTTCATTGACTCGACACTCCCTCCTAAGCCTCCCAATTTTGATTTCGTCATGCGTGGGCGTATATATATAATTTGTATAAATAAGAATATATGCAATGGATGAATATAATTTCAGTGAATGCCTAATTAAATTTATAATCAGGTTCTTATCAAGGTTAGATAAAGAGTTTAAACTTATAAATGAACGATATTTTGATTAGTCAGGCAGCTGGCTCGCGCTTTGTCGAGTACAAGTTTTTATCTTCAGTTCCACCCTCGTGGATATAGAACGAATACCTTTATTCCGACCGATTATAGTGTGACTCACGATCCTGACGATGGTCCCACCCTCTCTTAAGATCTCAGTTCAACTTTTGATTCCGATTCGGTCTCGATCTAAATACCAGTTCTGATCGAACGGTCTCAAAGGAATATTGTAACGGTTTTTTTTACTTTATTTCTCTTTTTATATATTAAGTCAGACTGCACCGTGGTAACCCCGATGGCATTCTGACTCTCCTGTCCGCCCCTCGACTTGTGAATTTTATTCTGAAGTTCAAGAGTTAGTTAAAATTTAGTTCCTTTTTGTGTTTGAATGCTTACAAAGGTGTATGTATTTTTCGACCGAGATGCCATCGCTCGCGGGCCACCGCAAGCTTTTTTGCCCAGCGCGAACGCTAACGAAGCTGAAATTTTCCTTTTAAGACTGCCCTTTCGCCTGAACACGTCCATCCCTGCTGAGGGACCCTTTGCTGCCGCCCGTTATTACTGAACTCGAAGCTCATAGTGCCTCCTCTGCCTGTGACTCCAGTTTCTAACTAAATGTTGAACTGATACGCACTGGTTCTATACTTCCGTCACTCCCAATCTAGACTATAACCTGCCCCCCCCCCCTTCCCCCAAGTATAACGTTCCCATCAATACATCAGGACTTGTAAGTTCATAGCGATGATGATGATATTAATGAATAAAAAAAATTGTTGATATAACAAATATTTTGTTTTACTCAAAATAGTGGAAAAATATTCTACTCAATAAAAGTTAACTAATGTCAGATATTTGAATGACATCGTGGGCCTATTGGCCGCATTCAGGGTTGATTTGGTCTTCACAGGGCCAAGAGTCAAGGTCAAAGCTTCAAAGATATGTTATCCAGTCTTACGTCTTACAAGACTTATCCTTTGGTGCAATTCTGTAGATTTTTTAAGAAAACCAAATTATTATCAAGCTACAATATCCCAGTTATATATACCTTTGGTTGTCATTTCCTTTAGCGTAAAATGACTTGTAAAATAATTTAAGTCCTTTGATAGAATCTAGTTCAATTTCCATACCTTCCGAATCAAATTACTCTTACCTATGTGTCAAATACAATTTGGTAGAAAAGTTGTCTTCATCTAAATCAAGCAAAACAACGAGCGAATTTGTGAAGGTACTCTAGAAAACAATTACGTCGGGGTATCAAATTTAAATTCAAAGAAAAGCTCACGTGCCAAGTGATAAATTTCAATATTGTCTGTAACGCCTCTTAATTTATACAGAGTGCTCCCTCACGACTAGCAGGGTACAATAAACTGCTGTTGTTAATCTTACTTCGACTTGCGTCTTCTAAAGGCGCTTGCACACTCATTTCTTTCATGTTGCACCTGTCGTATATAAAATAATTTTATATAATGAGTCTTCGAAATCCAAATTATTTTGAAAAATTTCTCTTCCTTATAATACAATTTTTTTTGTGTATGTAATATATTTCAACAATTTTAGTGAGTTGTATTAATAGTAGTTTAAATTATTCATGTACTTGAGATACTTAATAGCTTGTATTAATTTAACTGGCAATAATTAAGACTTTCTAATATGTTTTTTTACTTATAGACTAGTGTTTTAAAACGTATGATTTTTGATCAGCATAACTTTAATAATTTGCTTTTATCTCTCCATTTTTAGAAATCTCGTATTTGGTTTTGTCGGAATTCAGCCTGACACGTCAGATTAAATCCATGAAATACTCGGCATTTGGGGTTGGCCTCCATGCGCCGAGCTTACTGACTAACTTCCATCATCAGCTCTCTGCTTAAACGAGGGCCGTTTCTCTAGGAGTCTAGTATGACTCGGTGCCGAAACGCTAAAAAGTCAAGATACACAAACTGGCACCTTCCTACTTGAAGCCTGTTGACGGATAGCCCATTTCCCTAAGTATTCAACCCTTGTGCCTCTATTAAGAAGAGCACAAATACCATCTTCTGCACTCCTTACGTCTGAGACTGATATACGAAGAGGAACTGTCTTCCGAGTCCTCAGACTGTGGTTTGCCTCTTAATTTAATTTTCTTTACCTGCTTAAATTATCTCATCTTTTACTGGTAAAAGTAGTTTTGTGGTTTGTTTTTAATTGCAATCATCTCACATAGCGTAACATATGAACACAGCCCGATCGGTGGTAACGCATGCGAGTTCGACATCACAAAATATATTGCTGTTAGGAGAACTACGTCAAGTGCGGGCGCTGTCGACCGTGTGGGAGCGCTTGTGCATGCACCCTTATTATAGGGCTTAACTCTGTTTCTTCTACGTCGATTCTCTAAATGTATTTCGTAAATATGTTCTCTATTTATTGAAATATTTTTATAAATAGGTTCAGACATTTTGTTATAAATATATAATGTAATTAGTATATTCTAAACAATATAAAAACAGCGATTTGTTTAACCACGTGAATTTTGTACGCCTTAAAGAAAACATACGATTTGTTCGAAGTTATTAATTGACACAGCCCCACACTTGTTTAGGTGACAATAATCTTATGCCTTGAACATTCTAAGATCATAGCGTTCGCATCTACACATTGCAAGTAGTGAACAACTCTAGCGTTGTTTGAGTGAAAATAATGGTATCAAAATAAAATATTATTATTAATTATATATATATATATATTAACGATTTAATATAACATAGATGTCTCTACAGCTTGAATCGGGCAGGTGGGACTATATTTAACACGAAATCATGGCCAACTTTGTTATAAATCGTAAATAACTACACTAGAATCTTCCCTCCACACACACACACACACACAAACGTCCCATGCGGCTATAAATTCTGTTCCCTTTTGTACTTATTTTTCTTTCTAAGAATAAACGACACAACGTCGATCAGGTACAATTTTGTACATTAAAAATTAACTAATTTCTACAATCTAAGAGTGCACATTTTTTTTTATTTTCCACACAAAAGTAATAGATAGTAAAATAGGTAATAAACACAAATAAACCGAAAAAAATCCTTTTGAATTTTTCATCCATAAAAAAACTGTTTTTGAATAAAAATGGTATAAAATTAAAGAAATTCCTATTTGAAGTTGTTTATTAAATCATAATAGTCCACTACCTATATGTAATGATACCCATGAATTGCAATTGACGCAAAAAACATTATAAACAAACAACAATTATTAAATCAGAAATATTTAAGAAGATTTATTGATTTTAAGTATAAACCTAATAAAAAAAAATTCACTTTGTATACACACTATGGGTTCGATCATGCATTTTTTCGCAAATATTCATAGTCTTCTTCTTTTTTAGAACACCTTTGCCAAAGTAACTATGACAAAAATATATCATCGAAAATATACTTATAAAAAATATAAAATATTATAATATAGAAACAACCCTGACAATTGCTCAGCCAGATTACATGTGCGGCGCGACGTAACAAACACTTTTCAGCACAAGTTCGCGACCGATCGTGGCTATGCAAAACATGAAAAAAAAATGTAACAACGTATTGTTTTTCATCTACTGTGCATTTATTTATATTAACGGCTACGGAACCTTACAGTCAGCATGGTCCAACATACTCTTGGCCGCTTTTTATATGAAATAGACTTTACATGGCATCATGCGAACAATGTTGTTTAACCAATGCGACGGTAGACATTAGTGCATATTGTGAACGGATGCACTAATTGCGATGCAATCTACCCGACAGGTGCCGATGCTACGGATCAATTAGACTGATTGTGAAATTACATCGGCGTTTACGTAATTATACCGTATATTCGTATCGACCTGGAAACAATTTCGTATGGATTTTCGAGTCAGTTGCAATAATACATCTCATTTGCATTTCAGGGCAGATGATTTCTGTTTATTGTTAAACAAAATACTGTTGCCAAAATATTATTTAGAATCTTATAGGTATTGTTTACATTCGTAGATAAGCCTTTTAATTGATTAAAAAATGCATATAACTTCAATCGTCGAAGTTTATTTGAAATATTCGTTTCTTTACAAACATTCTGATGCTTTTAGTGACTCCTTAAAGCGTAACAAAATTTCAAGAGTAAATTTAATGAAAGTAACCCCAAAACATCACTTTTTATGTTTACCATTTTCAATCCCTAGAAGCATCAAGTTAAAACATAAGCTATCCCGATTAGTATAGCTTATCACATGTGAAACAATTTTTATGCTTTGTACAATTCCACTAACCCCCTTTGAAGAAATTTTTGTCGTGACGTCTGAGTGAAATTAAATGTATCGTATATTTTGTTAGAACTTAAATTCTATCTACCCGTGAAAATCGCATCAAAATCCATTTAATAACTTCAGGGATGTGCGCAAACATACAGATAGACAAAATATTTAAAAATCGATGTTTTCAATTATAATCTACTTCTCTATACCGTTTTATTATATGAATTGTTATAACCTTTTTAAAAAAAATTGTTTCTTTTTTTTGGGTACAAAAGGACATTTTTACTTTGAACTAGAAGCGACTGAATGTAAATTATATATTGTTACAATGCTTAGTACATCTTAAAAAGATGAATCTCTTATTACCAATTTTCTCTTGACGAAGTAGTATTATACTTTTTGCAAAGGAATGGAATAATGATAAATATATATTAATTTTAATAACGTTTAGAATAATTTCAGAATAAAAAGGCTTTTTGGTGTAGATTTATAAATGAATTCTATTTCTTTTATTTCGCAAAAGTGTTTATTTCTCTAATAATTATAAAATAAAAATGTGGCGGGGACTTCTTGTACTTCTTATATTAAAAGCTTTTATATGAAAATCTGTAAATGATCCTATTAAAAAAAAATGTAGAATGTTTCATAAGCTCTACTTATATAATTCGCGCAAGATTGATTTGTAAGAAAAAAAAACTGTGCAATAACAATAACACACTTAAACTTAAAACATTAAACAAAAACTTGGAAATATGATTGGTTTTCATAATCAAAGTATGGAGATAGAAGTGAAAAGTTTATAATTGTTCTTACATTAAATAACGTCTACACAATTATTTAAATTTGATGTACCTGCTAATGAGAAGACACAATTAGTTAATTAAAAATTAGTATGTCTATTTTATTAGATAGCTACTGCTTATGTACATTATAAGTATATTAATGAACAAAATATTTTTTTTTTTTATTTGTTAATACTATTATTCATAATTCGCTTCATCCGGGTTCCGTCACTTCGCCTTAAGAAAAATAAAACACTACCGCATATTCTCGCAAGATCGAATTTTCCGTTTCTCACTTAAATACATTTAGCTGCCTTTTAATGTATTAACAACCATAAAAATATTATGGTTGACAAAATCGCCTTTACTTATATTTAAGACAAAGCCTGGCACACTTACAGCTTTTCGACACGCATGCACTGATGGTCTTAAGTCGTGTGCTATTCACACTTGAGTATTTCAACACGGTCGTAATTTAGCAGCAACCGGAGTACACGATTTCAGTGTGCACGGGTGGCTGTGTCTCGCTGCATTGTGCATTAAAATGTGTTGGCCGCTTCCTTTTGAGCGCGCGGGCCGTTTGGAATTACCGCGTTAATTAGAGTTGAAAGTTTAAACAGAACCCGCTGTGACGGTCTTCTAAGGTTTATTTTGCTTGGATGCTTAGTTCGTTATTTTTTAAGTTAACGTTTGGTTGTTTCCATTGGAGTTTAGATGGAGGTGAACAGAATTTTTGGACTTCGAACACTTCTTTTTTTTTATCTGATCTGTTTAAAAATATCGTCAGTGAAAAAAAAACAATAGGGAACGATTTGAAAAAAGTTATTATTGGTAAGTTTATGCTACAATAGTGTTTAAGAAGTTTTATTAAGTAATTTACAGTGTATAATGCATCTTATAAATAATATACAGAGTTGCGAATCACAAAATATATTTTGCTTTTAGTTAAAAACCAAAAGAAAAAGAGGATATAACAGTGCTAAAAATATTTCCTTAACATTTTATTATATTTATATATTTTATTTAACTTATATTTTATTTCGAAAACTTAATCTCTGTGGTTTTGTTTCTTTCAATAATAAAACCCTATTTCTCTAAATAATAATAAAAAATCTATTAATTAAACGCGACGCAATGAAAATGTTCCAAGTCGAAAATCGGTCAGATATATTTTTCTGCTTCACAGTGCAAAAGAAACAAACGTTATGATCGCCACATATCTACAAACAGCCTACAAATATAATAGCAACGTATAAATTACATGCAAGATCAAAATCCGAGCGAACATTAGTCATAATTATGGAAGTTGAGATGGGCCCTACGTAGGCTGGATCTCCCTCACGGAATAGAAACGGGCGAAGTAGTGGATCGGGTGGTGGGTCCACGGCGCGCGGTCGCACGGTGTTGCCAGTAAATCGAACACTAAGAAAATGAAAGAATGATTTCGTTCGACACTCTAAATGGGGTAGTAATAATTCTTCTGCGGATATGCGTCTTAATTCATATCGAATTCGATAAAATTTTCCTTCGACGTCTTATAATACAGAAATTCGACTCGCTTTGTTTCGTTCTTACGATTCAGCACCTTGAAAAAATATCATAAAATGGTACTTATACGACTATCCGGTCGCTTACCAGTCGGAATCAAGCGAATCGTGTCTTGAGAAGAGAACTGACAACGTCAATTTGAAACTATTGTGACGTAGCGGTACTATCCACCGTTACTCGCCGATGGACCAGGAGCTGGGTCCAGGAAGTACCGGGCCCGTTCGATCCCAACGAGTGCGTCGAAGCAGGGATTTGTTGAAAGGACCTTTTCTCGATAGATAAAGAATTACGGAACCACCCAGTAATTTCTGTCTTTTTATTCTATAGGTACTGTCGTCGAAATGAAATGTAAGAAAACTGTCTCCAATTTCATACATATTTTGCAATATCCCTACTATTACGGGTGGTTCCCTTCCCCTCGGAACAATATTATTTATTTACAATCAGTGTACGATGAATATACAATAAGCCTATCTCAGGTATTATTCTCTGCTTATTTTATAACATTTCTAAACTAACGTGCATTCCTGGCGCCGTCCGGTTTCCGAATAATTATCCTTTTTTGGAGATGGCGCTTTTATATTCCCCGCTTCCCACTGTCGTATAAATTCACGCCCCAGTTTTTTCACTCGCTTATTTTACGTTCGAGCGGCGTCGGGTTTGCTTGTTATCAGATTACTTAATAAGATCACATCTAAATATTGTTTATTTCACACACTATACATTTACAAGTTAATCATATTAATTAATTCAAATATGGTATTGAAATGTATAAACGGATTTATAATTTCAATAACATTATATAATATTTCTACCTAAGTTTCGTAATCTCTAATCTGTCAAAATTGCGATCGTTGCGTAGAATGATATTCACATCTAATTCACACTTTAAAAAACACAGCATTGAAATGTCAGTTTTTGCGATCACCGCTCACATGTCTCCCCCAAGTGCGGGAGAGTGGTCTTTCGCACTCTCTTCTTGAACGTTGAGCGGCGACATAGCTTTTGTCGTGAGGCCATTTGTTGACAAGATGGCGATCTTTCGTATCCCGTGGTCTGTTTTGACATCGACAACTCGTATAACTTGATCTTGACCGGGATAGACTGCTAAGATTTCCCCTCTCGGCTTTGTATTTCCTGGTAAGGCTCCGTCAGCTATCAAAACGAAGTCGTCCATCTTCGGGTTTCGATGAGTAGCTGGATCCCAGGTCCTTCGTGGGTTGTTTGTTGGTGTTGTCGGTGATCCACCTGTTCCAGAAATGATCAGCGACACGCTGCGTCGTTCTCCAGCATTTTCTTGATTACAAGTCGCTATCATCCAAATGATCGAGAACTGACATATTTGTAGAGGATCGTAATAAAAAATGGTTCGGACTTAATGCTTCTTCTATTTTACCTGGTTCTTCGGGCAGGCATCTCAGAGGGCGGCTACTCACAATATGTTCAGCTTCGGTCAATAAAATGACCAACACTCCTTCTTTCGACGCTCATTCTGGTTTATTTATTGCAATGGTGATTTCATATATATTGCACGAAATGTAAAACATGACTCCTCACATACATACAGTATGTTCTCTTCACTCGTTTCCGCAGTACAACATAATATAACTATTTAATCTCTATTATTATTTTTTTGAAAGTTAGTCTGGTTCATAAAATACGCCATAAATAATTGAATGTGAAAAATAAATCAAGCGATCCGTGTCGTCAGTGCTACATGATTACACGCGCGTTTCGCAAATGTGTGTCAATGTCCTTTAATGTTAAATCGCAACGAAAATGCAACTAAATATTCACCGGCAGTGATAAAATTCATTATTCACGTAACGTCGCGAGATTTTTCGGAAGCGAAATGCGCGCGTGCATCTTACATTGTCTACGTTCGTACTATATGTGCGAGAAATCGAGAATCGTAAAGAAATTAGCCGTGGGAAAAGCAGCGACCATGTCCCACAAGACGCACAAAAACAAATTATTAAGGTCGGTCCATTAATAACTGATAAGAGTTATTTATTTTTTTTAGTTATTTTTATAGTTACTTTCGTTATGCATATTGTAACTAGAATATGATACTCTGTAAAAAAAAAGTGGTTTGAAACTGCTTTTTTATATATTTTACATGATAATCCTTTAGGGTGAAAATCGTTATAGTTTCAATTCGCAACTGAGTTACAAATTTAATTATTGATCGACTAAGACGCGTGGCCTCATTACGTAGACCTAGAATAAAATTCTTTACTCCTTATTTACAGTTCCATTCGGATGGAAATCCCGTTCTCGCTCTCAACACAGATTCCGATCACGTTATTTTCTCAATTACTAATCCAGTTCCGCTCTCGGCTTAGAACCGGATTCTAGTCGTATCTGAAATAAATGAAGCACCTTAAACGTTTCTTCGTTACAAACTATATTTGTGCCAAACATTACAACTGGATGTCTGGTTGAAATAAGAATAAGAAACAAACAATCTCGGTTTTGCATTTAAAGTATTTATATAGGATTTTTTATTTACTGCTTTGGTTTCTAAGTCCAGCTTGTCGTATCACTACAATAATTTTCAAAGGAAAGAAAATATATAGGTACACATTTCATTTCCTAAGATTATTTTAAGTAGTCAATCTACCAAGAGAATTACTTTATGTTTTTTTAATAGTAAATCAAGGGTTCAACTAGCATGAGTGCCACCAAAAGACAAATGGTCACCGCCGACCATGAACTCCCTATAGGTAGTCACCAGGGAGCTACCCGCTTCTTGAGTAGAAATAAAATATCTGGGCAGGGGAAAGCGGCTTCTGGAGGAGGAATGGTAGTAACGGGAGGAGAAGTTATGGAGGGGGAGTAGACCACCGGAACACTCACTCGCTGCGCGAGACACAACGATGGAAGCCGTTACTTCATGACTGTGCTCTGTAAGAGTGTGATATTAAACCGGTCAGGCCGGCTCATTTTCGTTCTGTAATATAGTTAACCACAACATGGCTCTGCCCCAGTGAAATATTTTATGTTATTATGTTTATTTTACGTGTTATGTTTTATATATATATATGGTAGATGTTTTCCGCCCTCTACGCTGGGCATGAATTAAAATTAGGCAATTATTATTTTATGCCATGACTTTTTGCTCATGGTATCCAATTTTCCATTTCGTGGATGTCATGCAGTTTTGTTTTTCTAAGGAGTATCCTTTGCCCTGTTCAAGGTCATATAGTCAACTCTAAGCTAAGATTACAAACTTTTTGTATGAAAATAGTCCAAATCATAATTCATAAAAAGTATTCTACCTCTATTAAAAATTTGATCGCAAACCATTGAGTTGTTTAAGAAATTAATTTGGTGAAACCAAAAAACATGCATTTTATCGATAAATCTCTAAACCTGTTATTTAAACAACTGCAGTATATTATTGTATTCATAATTTCATTAAAATCGATCCAGGCGTCATTTAATTACATAAGAACACAGATGAATGGATAAACAGAGAGCAAATATAATGTTATAAAGAGTAAACATACACTAAGTACATTAGAAACGAATAGTTGACACACATTTTGACAGCAATATTGTACGTACAGACTTGGTATAGATATACGTATAACACCAACAATAGACAAACAAAAAACACTTCAAGTATTTCTCACTTTCATATAACTACCAATATCTCGTAGAGTGAATAGAAAAGTACATATTGAGCGAGTATAAAAGTTTATATAATACGCATCAAAAATCTTATTAGCTCATAGCCTAGGACACACAGAGCTTTCAGCTCTACCAAAAATAATAAATTTCACTTTGCTTTCTGAAGTAAAGTGAAATCAGTTTTAGAGACAGACGAAACAAATAGCAATCTCAGTAATTTCGCCGCACAATAAACACTCGACAAAGCCTTGCAGACCTTACATAGTACTTAATTCTTAGACGAGACGTTTTCATTTAAAGTAAACCACGACACTTCATTTTTTTTTTTGGTATTTCATTAGTATACGGTCATGAATATTTCACGAGATCCTGTCTGGAGTTGTATGTAGCTCGTAAATGTTTTCTTTATTAATGGCCAACATTATTGAGTGTTTTTTTTTCTAAATCATATGTTAACTGATGATATGAGTTATCATATGAGTTGATAGAGAAAAACATAGTTTAGGAATCTGTATGTTAAAAAAATCTCGCGACATAATTTTAATAGACACTTGTTAAAATTGTAACCTTAATTGTTTTTTCAGTCTAATATATGCATATACAACATTTTATTATGAATTCAGTAATGTGAATATTTAATTACGAACAATACCTTACGAAAAATTTCAATTCATTACCAACAACAACTTATTATTCCATATCCCTTACGCCCTAAAATGGAAATACGAAAAAAACCGCCGAACATCTTCCTGGCGGTTCCATAAATCATGTAAATAATATTGCTGAATACTTGCTTAGTTCCATTTCAAAGTCAAGGTCAGCCACAGACGTGTGATTGTGGTTTAATTTGGCAAGTTTCGACGAACATTAACGGATATTACTTAATAAAAGAATACAAAAAAAGTCGTTTATATTAAACACATTTGGTAGCAACATCAACATCCCATAATTGATATACATTTTATTATCCAATATATTTCGTGCAAATAGAAGAAGAAGAAGAAGTAACTGATAA
The DNA here is from genome assembly GCA_005406025.1 of Eumeta japonica. Classification (NCBI taxonomy): domain Eukaryota; kingdom Metazoa; phylum Arthropoda; class Insecta; order Lepidoptera; family Psychidae; genus Eumeta; species Eumeta japonica. Next base: position 26,577 of record BGZK01002123.1, read on the forward strand.
ATAATTAATTAACTGTGTAAACTATCATGTTTTCCAGAAATAGCGATATGAGACACGAGCAGAGATACCTCAAGACATTTGAGAAATACTCGTTACTTCGAAAAGACATGAGTATATAATACAATACAATCTTGCAAGTTTTACCACATACTTTTTACAGCATTACGAATCAGAAAAAAAAATTTGACATTACTTAGTAGATTTCTAAAATCGTTCAACGATACATTGAAACAATAATGTGAGAGAAAAAAATGTAATGCGCAGTGTCATTAGAAAACTCAGCCGGTTTCCCTATTATACTTCTTCCCGAATTACGAAGACAACGATAAATGTATTATAATTATTCATCCAATTTTGTCAAAGTTTTCAGAGCTAATTAACATCATTACTATGCAAATGCGGAGGAAAAAACAGATAAAAAAATTAATGGGCATTTTCAATGCCCACAGAATAAATGCCACGTACGTAGACGATGGATGTACTAGACGAGATCGATAGTTAAAATGCGAGTTTTAAAATATTGCACTCGTGATATCAATGAAATGAGACCCTTGTGAACAATCATCATCTCTGTTTTTTGATAGAAATTTCATTTATAAGTCAGAGACAAAAACCTACTTATACAATTTCACATCCGTTATTCATAGCCTTAAATTCATGTAATAACTTTGCCAAATGGATTTCATTGCAAACTTATAGTTTTCTTATCGACCCATCATACAATTGTATAAGTTACTGTTAAAAAAATGGCCACAGATTTCTTGAATATTGAGAAATCAATTTATTTCTCGATAATTTTAATGTGAAGTTATCATCGCATAATAGTAGACTATTTATAACAATGGATTATAAATTCTTAAATGAATTTCAATCTTTTTTTCTCAGGTGCATATTTTTTTCTATGTACCAACTTATATAATCTTAAATCTTATGTATTCCCCAATAACTTTTAAACCATGGACTTAAAAAATCTATAAATAAATACAATATAATTTAATAAAACAATTCAAAGAAAATAATTTGAAGTCATCTGTTCTAAGTTTTTAAATTTTTCATTACAGAACATCATCAATTACATGTTTATGAAGATTTATTATCTAGATAAAGGTAAGTTTATCGTTTTTTCAGTTTAATTTGTTATGTTTTATAAAGGAAAAGTTTCTAATAGTGTTATTTTTTTAATGTCTAAAACTTTTTGTCCATGCGATTTATTTATAACAGTTTTGTTTGGCTTTGGCTTTTTTATTCGCATATAAAATAATAAGTTACGTACATATATAAAAACTTAAAGAACACTTTAACCTTTTAAATATGCAGAACGCACAATGCCTCCACAAAAAACCTTTAAAACTCAAAGGTCACTTTAAAGCAGTCAATTTAAATATGAAATAGTGATAATTCAGTATCCAGTGAAATGGCTAATCGACCAATTACATTATCAAACCATAACCTTCAATTATTCGAGTCACTAAATTGCATCCGCTATCCTATAATTACATAGAACCTTTATCCTACATCTATTTACCTATGCAACTGCCAAGTAACGTCAGCAGCATAGTTTTATATATATCTATTTTCTTTTCATAATAGAGTTTATATATACATATATATATTCAGGCTATTAGACAAATGATGTACATTAAAAACATGAAAATAGGAATGTATATTGTTGAATTTCTTATCCCTTAATTTAAATATTTCATTTGAGAAATGATAGGTACTCAAAAGTACGTTTACCTTAAAAAAATTCAGAAGAACATTCATTACATGTATCACTACTCTTCTTTCAAAATAAAAATAAACAGATTTAGAGTTAATTTTTATTAATAATCTGTATATAATAACGATAATTTATTAGATAGAGCAATGGAAGTCACCTGTTTTACACGCATATTTTTTAATGTTGTTAACAATATCGGTATTAAAAATTAATTTAATAATATTCAAATCAATCATTGAAATTTCCTCACCTACAGAAACCGGCCTACTCTTGATACTGATTCGGCGTAAATAAATAAAATTCACCATCGCCAGAGCATCAATTTCAGATATTTGCTTATAACTTAAAACTGACATTTATTTAGTTTAAAAAAAAGTCTAATCACTGAATCTGTTAATAATCTTCAATACTACATAAAATATCAGAATATTTGAATATCTCCACAACAAAGCAAAATTCTTACATAAAAATGCGAGTAGGAAAACTAGTAAGGGCAATTTATCACGATATTTACTCTAACTTGAATAATTTAAGCAACTTACTAAAAATTTTAACAAAGATTAATAACGTAAAGGGAATAGCGAGAACGTTTTATGTTTCGATTTTTGCGATCCGGCTATTTCGCCCAGGCCCCAATTCTCATGACCTTAATTTATCTTTAACTGCAAATTAAAATAAATTTCTCTCGGAATTCGGATCACAGTAGGCCTTTTTCCAAATGTAGCAAGCAGGCATTCCAGCCAGTCAGAAAAACCAATTCTGTTCTGAAGAGATAAATTCTGATTTTTCATAAGAGTATTCCACAGTAAAATAATTCGTATTAGAACATTTCTTCTCGCTGTACCTCGACTCTATAATATTTGACATCGAGACATAGCCTTCCAGTCGCCGGCCTTCAATCGTAGCTACCGAGTCCGAGAATAAAATGATTCTACGGAATACCCTAAGGAAATGGACGCGGACCGTCGGGGAAGGAAACACGATTGACGAAATCGTTCTGCCGGTTCTGGTGCCGCAGAAGCTTTTTGGCTTCCAAATTCTGGACGCCTCATGGAAATGGAAAACCCACGGCTGGTATATTGTCCTATGCGTATCGCTAAGCATCTACATGATCGCGGGTTCCGTAGCGGTCATCGCGGACGGAAACGTCGATTTAGATATAAAGAACGAATCGCCGTACGTCATAATTCTGGCGTTGATCAATCCGATCAAAGCGATCGTGTTCGTCGGTAATAGGGAAACTTTTCAAGTACTGTATCTGACAGCGAAAACGACCCTGTATAGTTTTGTCGAAACCGCATCGAAGACGAAAGGCGAAAAATTGCTGAAGAGCATCAAGACGTTGGTGTGCTGCGTCATCGGTGTGACTTTGATACCGGTGTTGCAGTACCAGGTGACGTTCTTCTGGAAGTATGCGAACGGCGAAAAGATATTGCTGAGTAGGTCCACGTACCTGCTGATACCTATGGAGAGGCCTTATTACGAAATCGCTTCGCTGATGCAGAACTTATTCTTGCTCGAAGCGGCTTGTATAGTAATGCTTCTCGATACGTGGTTTGCTTTCTACGCCCTGATACTGTGTTACGCTTGTGACACGTTATGTGAGCTTTTAGCGGTGCGACCACCTGAAGATCAAGAGAATCGTTCGCAATACGTTCATAGATTAGATGTTTCGTTGAAAAGCTTTTATCGTAACCATGTAATAATTAATGAGTGAGTATAAAAATATTTTTTAATGTGTTTATAGTTAACTTTTAGGTACGTTCTTAGTAATATTCTTTAAAAATTCTAATATTTTTTTCATACTTATGCAGGTACTTGGAAAATCTATGTAAAATATACAAGTGGCTAGGACTCGTGCCGTTGATCAACGTCGCGATGTGTCTTTGCGTTGTTCTCCTAGTTCTGATACAGGCTAGTGTTTGATATTACGAACCCACTTAATATAATATTTTTCGTCTTCATTACCGTCTTGTACGTACAAGGACTTTGTGTTTTTAAAGAACTAACTTGTGAGCCATCAGATGAATCGTCTAATTTTACATAAAAGTTAGTTTGATTTTGGCACTACATTTTTCTATCAAAACTTGTTACATATTTGCCTGTATTTAATAATTTCTGCAAAATTTTCTATAATATGAATTATGTCAAAAGGTTGATATTTACAGTTTTATGCAGTCTAAAGACCGGGCGTACTAGACCATTGCATTGCCTTACATACAGCCAGTATGTTTAATTTGTCTCAGTTAAATAATACTCTTTCTTTATTAACTAACTTAGCAAGTAATAATTGATATTTTCAATCTGCACTGACTTAAAAAACCACACCACTAACAGGCAGTTTTTCTAACCATACTATTTTAAAATGCTTTTGCCATAATTTTATTTAGAATAATTATTATTGTGAATGTTCTTATTTCAGGAATTCAACTGGTCGTTTATTTCTCACATTTTACCACTTCTCACTCAAGTGCTCTGCTATAGCTGGTTTGGTGAAAGCATTATATCTAAAGTAAGATCATTAAAAATAATGGAAAGAGAACTTACTAGCTTTCTTTTGCAGTTCTGTCAACCAGTAGATAAGAATGGATAGAATAATTTTCAAATTTAATAATGAACTTGTAACTACTCCTTTTTTATTCCAATCCTAAACCTAACCGCAAATTGAAAATCCAATTCTTTTTACTTCCATAACATTTACCAATAGACTACAAAAAACATTTCTTGCCAAACCTCTTCAATCAGAACTATGATGATGCATAGCCTATTCTTTATCACGTACTAAGGTACAAAACAAATTAGTGGCCAACTTTGCATTTCCGTAGTAAAGTTACAAACAGATAAACTTACACATGCACATATAATAGCCAGTTTTAAGGCCAGTCAGATACAATAAATCCCTATAATGGTATGAACAAAAACATGCATAATTATAAAATCTTTTCAACCAAGTTGAGATATTTCCTTATGAAGACCGCGTTAGATATTCTAAAACAATATACAATAAGAATAAATGATAATAAAATCACGCCTATTCTCCATAAGGTAGCTATAGACTACAGATTTGTACAAAGTACGATGTTTGTACATATCTTTTACTTCACTGACATTCATGAAACTTTTGTTGCAAGCTCGTCGATTTCGGGTGCTTAAAACTTGGAACTTTTTTAATACATTACCATTGTTTGTTTGACATTAATTATAGTGTTTTTACACAGATGGAGAAAGTGAAAACCGCCTTGCTCAATTTCGACTGGATTAATCTATCTATTGGAGGGAAAAAAAGCTATAACATAATTTTCACATACATGAATAGAGATTTTGGTGTTAAAACAGTTAATGGTATGGTACTGTCTCTCTTAACTATTAAAACGGTGAGTTACATTTATGAATATGTATTTTGAACGTTATTTGTAATTAATTCGCAAATAACCGATATTCTAATCAAATGAAGAAATTTAGTATCTGACATCAAAAGCGGTTAAGAAAAATAAAGGTACTGTAATGTGTAATTTTACAAAGATTTTAGAGAAAAGATCTAATGAAAAATTTGTATATCAGATATTACTAATTGCTTTTCAGTGACATACATTTAATATAAATAGATATTTTCTAATACATTTCATTAAAATGCTTAATCGTGTGCTCCTGCAAGCATATTTTCTGATAATTTCCTTGAATTGTAGCATTTTGCGAATATTCCTAACAAGACATAGATATATTTTTTTACCTTTGTGTCTATGTATAATATCACATATTTCAAAATCTCTTTATGGATGTCTCTTTTTTTTTAATTTATAAACGCATCAATTGAACTTTCCACATCATTCGCCTTCTTATGAAAAAAAAAATGAAATTTAAATTTAATTTTGTTTTTCCCTTTCCTTCGGCCAAGACAGTTGGCCCCTGAAACAGACCTACCAAGAAATATCTATGTCTCCTATATTCACTATGGGTGCGAATAGCATTCCACTATTGATCTTAAGCACTGAGTCTATTACCTCTGTATGGAACTCGAGATGCGCAGCAATTGAGAGTACTTTACCATCGAAAAATTCCTTTCACCCGCTTGTTAGCGACTATTTCTATTGCTGTACTTGTTAGTGAACAAGAAATGGTAAATTTGCATACTGTTGCACATATAATTTAATGAACATTGATTGTGTCAGCTATAAATTGTAATAGGAACGAAAAAGACCTCAAATAATTTAGAAAACTAATTTTTTTTAACACCTTTTTGATATTCCTTCAAGAATTAAACAATCCATTTATACCAATGGCATTATTAATAATTGTAATGGCAATTAATTCGCATTAATAATACGTCATCTTAGTATTTACCAAAGGAACAAAATTCTCGCCAGCAAAAAATAGGTCGTCCCTTTGCTTACATGAATCAATACATATTAAATATTACAGCATATCTCGGCGTCTTGTGGTTTTGATCCTGTGATGTGGGCTTCAAACGGCAGCAGGGACAGATGACATCGACGCCTTCCTGCCAAATTGATTTAATATGAGTACCACGTATACAGCGAACGTACCATAGAAATTATATAAATATTTCGTATATATGTGCTGCAATCTAATATAAAAGCTAAAGTGTATTTAGCTAACAATTTAGGGCTATACAATAAGAAGTCGGTATTTCTTGACAAATAAGAAAAAAACTTCTTTATCATCTCTTATTTTTTTTTTAGTATACATTTGCGTGTGCACATATTTCGATATTTCTTTGAAGAACACTTTACGGATTTATAGCAATTTTTTTGAACATGTAAATATTTTTTGAAATAATCGCTCCGAAAATAGCAGAAATTGCGTCTTCCAACCCTCCAACCTTTGTTTTTTTAAACCGTACGTCCAAAAATGTAAAAAAACGTTTATAAGTACTTCCACAAAAAAAAATATTTGCAATATGGTCGGATATACTGTTTCAGAATTATTCCCAATTTACTACCCTTCTCAACAAAAAGACTTGAATGCCATGAAGATACGCTCTTTTGCTGGTGCATTTTCTCACACTGTATTTGTTGAGACTATAGTAAATATGTTAATTGTATTTTGTATTACTCATGCGGCGAAAGTAGTATCTTGACGCTCGCTGTTGCGGTTGAAAAAGAACCGTTTGCCCATTTTAAAATTACGCGTGAGTTTTTTCATAAATAAAACTGTTATTTGAGTGCGACAAATTGAACGCACGTTCGACATTTGAATTTCCGCGAAGCGAAGCGAGTGCGGTCATTCGCTTGAGTGGATAATCGACAACGTCGCACGAGTTGCACATATTATTTTGTATTACAAATGCGGCGATTTATGTGGGTACAAAATATATTTAAATTTGCGTGTACCAAGAATAATTTGCGTGCGACAAGTAAACTTGTCGCACGGAAATTCAAATGTCGAACGTGCGTTCAATTTGTCGCACTCAAATAACAGTTTTATTTATGAATGGGCAAACGGTTCTTTTTCAACCGCAACAGCGTGCGTCAAGATACTACTTTCCCCGCATGAGTAATACAAACAAATATATTTTGTACCCACATAAATCGCCGCATTTGTAATACAAAATAATATGTGCAACTCGTGCGACGTTGTCAATTATTCACTCAAGCGAATGACCGCACTCTCTTCGCTCGTGCGTTCAACTTCGCTTTCGTGGGCAATCGACAACTTGTCGCACGAGTTGCACAATTAACTATTAACGCACTTAAAATTTTATACGTAATTATGAATTTAGATAAATACGTTAAAATAATAATTCAGTATAGTGAAGTGCTTTAATGTTAATAAAATATAATCAATATAAACTTTGTATAAAAGACAAAGGACTGGTAGTTTTTGAATAAAGTTCGAGAACATGTAATAGTATGTCTCTTGTGACCTCAAGTGGTTTGGTGACGTCGTTGGTTGTATAAAACAGATAGCTAATACATATTTATGAACCAGGTAAAATTGGTATTAAATCATATCATCAGTCATCAACATGTGGACCTGTTTTTAGGCGCCATTAGCCGCCAAGGCGTCAACTCTATTAATAGGTTGACTGTAATAAACAAAAAAACCCCTGCCAAGTCGAGTAACTACCACTGCGCGTGGGCCGATATGCGTTTGGCTGCTTTTCTTTTTCTTCCTTTAATGCAATAAGTCTTAAGCGTCGATTGACAATAAAGCGACGAGAAGATAACTATGTGAACAAATGACAAGTCTACTACTATTAATATATCAGAATCTTTTGCTACTTTCTTAAGTCTGGTTATTTATAATATATTTGAAATCGTTAATCGCGCGAAAACCGTGAAACAAGTAATTAAATTTCTGGTTTTAATACGACCATCGTTAGAATCAGTAAAAACACAAGATCTAAAACTATCAGGTGAATTTTGTAATGAAATTCTGGAGTTATTTGACTTTATAATTTCGTAACAGAATTTTTGCGTATTACATATTATTTTTATGTTCCAGGTTTTATCTGTTTCTTACCAGGCGTTTACAGTTTTGAATAAAGTAAACAAATAGCAAAAGGCGACAGATAACTTGTACAAGTATTTACACATCGTTGGTTCTCTATTAATAATTTTAATAGCAAATTTTTCTTTATATTATAAGAAAACCAAATTTCACCGTAGAAAGTTTTTCACGTGTATTTAATTGTATTACATTTATTAAAACTATATTGGTATTTTGTTTTCATGTCTAATGTTAGACGAATACTCCGCGACATTTGATGTTGAAAAGTTGGAACATTTAGATCTTTATTTCTGTAAGATAACCAATGATATTCTGTTCTAGTTTCGTATCTCGATCCCGATCCTATTACCAATCCGATATCTTGGTGTCCGTCCTGATCTCACCACCGATGGTTACTCCGTTAATGTACAAAAAAAAACACCGTGAGAACAAATTCAGAAATCATCAAAGGGCGTATTTAAAGAAACCATTTTACAGTTTATTTCAGTACAGTAATGCTTAACATTAACACAGACATGATAGGAATGAAATTGCAAACACCAAATCCGTATATCGTTACAATGACTAGGAAATATAAATAACGTCTTTGTGTCACCCGACACAAATTCTACTTTAGAATGTACTGCAAGAGACACTTCCGCAATTTCTTTTATTCTTAAGTTCAAAATCTCCTAGCCAGAGACAGGCTAGTATAATCATACTAAATCTTGCGGGGCATGTGATTCCCTTACTTTTAGAACTATTGCAGTAAATTATAAGTCTATTGTAGAAGTAAGCAACTCTATTAAATATGAATCATTGGACTTTTGAACAACACTCGTGTGACGACAACAGAATATATTATGACAAGCTGTCTCCAGGTTTTCCATTGGAGCATTGGAGGGGTCAGTCCCGACCTCTAGACCGTTGACAAAGTCATTATTTTCGTTTTGCATTCTTATAAAAATAAAAGGCACTGCGCACCTCTATTTATTTGTATGTTTCTTGTAACAAATAAAAAAATTCTGGTTAAGAAATGTTGCTCTTTTCAAAATTAGGTATTTATATATATATTGCCATAAAAAGCCGTGTCTTTTTTATCCGCATTGTCAAGAGAGCGATAACAATTAAAAATTTAAGTGAAAGCCTACTTTTAGAAAGTACAAATAAGCATTTTGAACTTTAATGATTTATTTTGGAAAAAAAAATACGTGTAAATATAGAATAATTTTTACGAAAATGAAGTGAATTTATAAAACAACATAAACAACAGTAAAAAAAATAAAATTTAAGATTTATTCAAGAACAAAATTAAGCCCACAATTAAGATAAAAATTGTAGAGCAACTTTTGTTTATTTTTTCTAGTAATACCAATGAAAAACCTAAATTGAAATATGTACCTATTTTCCTAATTTTACTATTAACTACACAGAAAGGGATGGTCAATGCCATGTTGAGAATAAGTAATTTAATATAAAGAAAAGCTAAGGTGATATTAAATATAGGGAAAACTCGTAAATATTGGTAAATATTGTTACATAAGGAAGAGAACATAAGAGACCGAATTAAAAAAAATCACAAAGAGAGCGAATAAGATGTATAAACTACAAACTAATGAATATAAATTTTTTTTTCATTTACTTGTACTGTGATACCTTGATTCTTCCCACATGATACTAGGTCAACAGAAGGTACCCTACAGGTGTTGATTTATTTGGAATTGTTAAAAATTGTGGCGGAAAAGTCCCTAATTCTTCATCGCAATGCCTTAAAAGCTTTATTATTTCATAAGTACAGGGAACCGTAAACCTAATTGTTTGATATTAACTTCAACTTGTTATTTCCACTGATTTCTGAGAAAAAGGATCTGAGCAGATAGACAAACGGACGAACAACGAAGTGATTCTACGAGTATAAGGGTTCTTTCGCAGGCGCGTAATCCAAAATAAAAGCAAACTCATATAATACAGCGTGCTCCTTTCCGTCAATATCGCGTTGTTTACATGCTAATCTTATATCGGCCTGGAGTTTTTACGTTCCATGAGGGTTGCTTCTTTATGGTTTTTATTCTATGCGATGCATTAAGATAAATATTTTTACATTACATTCTTTTAGAAAGGCCAATCATTCTTATGTTCATACCACTGTTCTTTCTCATAACAATATTAGCATACGTCTGCGGCTTCGTTTCGTATTTCGTAATTAAATTTTTAAAGATCCAATGTATTGTCACTTATACATTGGAGCGTTGTGAACGACATCTTCTTCGAACTTAAGTTGCCGATTTTGAATATTAACAATGAACATAACGACAAAATTAAATCAAACTATTTATTACCCAAGATGACAAACGAGATTACAAAAGTAAACTCGTAACGCGACTTCGCGTGCCTCGAAAATCACGTTAAGCAGTCTCTACTGGATGTTTCGTCGCATTGGTTGGTCGTTTGAATACCGCAATACCCACGCTGGGCAGGCGTGAAGATCTTCAGCGCCAGCAAAAGATTCTGTGTGTGTTGATCTTAAGAACCTGACACACCAATGTGTGCTCACCTTTGATATGATTGCGTATCGTACCTGGACATCAATCACTGACTCATCATTATCAAACCAATGCTTTTGACTCTGTCTTCAAACTAGAACAAACCTATGAAAATGTGCTTATATACCAGTACACTTTCGGCTTCATAACATTAATAAAGATTTCACAGATATCTCATCGTCGGCGTACGTTTGCTCTGAAAACAGCCGCGAGGCATTGTAATCGCTTTTGATATTTTTCTTACAATAAAAATAGAGCTACCTAATTTCTTTGAAGTGGAAACACCTTTAGAGACATTAGAGGATCTTCACCGACAAGCTAATGTAAACAATATATGTGAAAATTTTATGCAAATGCGAAAGTTACATTTTAAATTTAATTCAATTGCAACATTATTATAATGCTTTAATGGCATTACTGACATTAAAAGGAATTAATATTTTTTAGTATAACGAATTGTGTACTCTCCCAGAGATATAATAACAAAAAAAGCGATATATCCCAACAAGCAAAATTATCCTGAAACGCGTACTTTTTACACATGTACCTACAACTCATTTGAATTACGCAGTGAATGCAAAATATTTAATACTGTATGTTCTTTAATTAATTTCAATACTAGCTCCTGACCTTGGTTTCGTCTTTGTGGACATCATTAGATGTTGTAAAATACAACGTCACCCTATCTGTCTGTTCGTCTGTCCGCTTACGGCTTGAGAACTACTGACTCGTTTCACACGATTCTTTTTATGATATAAATAGGTTTTCTGGCTAGATTTTAATATAATAGGATTGATTTAATATACATGGGATAAGTTACGTAGGGTTTTAGCATTACCAATTTCAGCCCATCGCGTCGCAAAAATTTGCACCAGCGTTTATAGATCGAAAACCGTTGGTCCAATTTATTGCGATATTTTTTTTTTATGGGAATAAGTTATACATCCAGGTGGCGTAAATAGAAGACTGATGTGACACAGACGCCCATAGTCGGCGTTGCATTGCCTTAAATAACTTACAGCAAAGGACATAATATAGACTTATAAGCTCCAATAATGGTTACAGTATTTGCTGCTGCGCTTTTAACAGCATAAATAAATGCTGTTTTACTTAAGTACGTTTACTACTATAATTTTATCTTATAACTGCATATAGGGTCATATTTAATGGCCACTACAGGCTCAAAACTCCTATAAAAACATAAAACAAAAGCAAAGGCAATGAAGAGCAATTAGTCCGGCTATTTAATACTTATAAGCGCTTATAAGGCAACATTTTATGGCCTTTATAAGTAAATATAATGTTAATTTACTTGAATTTATATACAGTTCTTGTTTGGTTTTACATTTACCTAAAAGTAAGTTCCATAAAGATTGGAAACCATTTTTGGTCAAAAATCGGTAGATATCCATAAGCGTAACTATACTTTATTTTGAATATAATACGACTTTTGAATACAATCAAATATTATCAAATCAGTCAAAATAATTTTATTTATATGTGTGCTCAGCAATGCTTTTATAAATTATAAAAGCATTGCTGAGCGCATATTATTATATTATAGATATTTTATTGGCATAAGTAGCATTTGTAAGATAAGTTATAAACATCTCGAAAGTGCAAATAGACTTATAAAACGGGCCATTTTCTGGACTTGTAAGCGCTTCTATAATCTTGATGAAACTATGATTTTGAAAAAACTATCAACATTTTTGCTGCTCGGTATGTCTATGGTATCCATAAAGTTGAGATAGCGCTATCGTGGCCACTGACTAAAGGCAGCATACGCGCTAGCTCAGGCCTATCGAACGGGATACATATTTAAACACATTTAACAAACACACAAAAGCAAAAACACAACAGTCAGTCATGAATTTCTACTGCGCGCATTGCCTACTTGGTATATCCTTACGATAATATTTAATTGGGAAGTCAAATCTTGCAGGAACTGCATTGAACCAAGTACCTATACACTTTTTTAAAGTGATAATATGTTTACTTTCACATCATAAACCCAGCATATAATATAATCGCTTCTCTTGATGGATGCCGGACGTTGCCTATCTTAGTCGAATTAGATCCTCAATTAATTATTGAGGTGAGTTCATACTCTCCACTAATCGTACAACAACTGCCAGATTTATGAGAAGTAGAACTCGTCATCTTGTAATCCGACGACACTGTTAGAAGCATCGTGCGTTTACTCTAGACCTTTCTCCAAGGAAAATCATGTTTGCCTAATATAATCACATTCTGTGTAATTGCAAATTGAGCTACGAAAAGACCACGACGAGTGGCCTCCGCCTAGTAGCGGTAGAAGTCAATTGATGAGTGGACGTTTTCATCTCGAAATGATTGAGGATTGAACATACAGTCCGCTTATTTATTTCATCGTATATGGTACAAAAATTACAGCCAACCGAAATATTGGTTAGATAGTTATCTCACAAGCGCTGTGTCATTACAATATGTTATTTATTTAAGTTATTGATACTACGTTTTTCTAAACTAATATATGTTATTTCAATATCACACATACCGTTGATATTATCGCATTTTTTATTTATTTTTATAATTCCTTATATAAATAATAAGACAAGACACCCCTTGGTTATAAACTTTACTAAGTTGTGAACTTTTTTAATTTCCCAAAAGATCAATAAGCAAAACGTAAGTAAATGCTTTAGGTAGAGAAGATTCCTGCATCCCTACTTAGTACAGTTAGTTGCATTTGTATAGTACACTTTGAAGAATCTGCTTATGTACGACTAGAATAATAAGACGTCTGTAAAAAGTTACAGGTGTTCCTACGAAATATCTTTACAAAGAGGTAATCATAATATTGCAAGGAATAATACATGTATTGTATACATATAATAAAATCGTAAAGAAGTCAATTACATATATGAAATATTTTTCAAAACAATATTTTATAGGTTGTGTACGTTACTATACGTGTGTGACGATACTATGCTCAAAACAATAATTTTGGAACGTTCCCTATATTTTTATAGGACTTAAAAGTATGCAAGCCATTATAGGTGATCATCGCCGCCCATGGACCCCTGCAACCCAAGACAGATACTGGTTCGTCGTATGCCCTTCAGAAAGTAATATTCTCTTTTCTTTGAAATTCTCTCGTCATAGTCGATTGGGGATGTCGCTAATCGTAGCTTATATCGAAGTTTCAACGTGAGTGGAAAAAAATGAGAGTAAAACGTACAGTAGTACACCATCATGCATTATCATGGTTATGATGGTATTTGCGGCAAAGAGAACGATGGCCCGGTATTCAGCGGCAGATATGAGGATCAATAGGTCTAAAGAGCACTCACTCTCCATAACACGTGGAAGGGTGTTTGTTTGTATGAGCACGAGAAATTCAAAATTACAACACCGATTTCGATGACACTTTTTGCAATGTATCAGTCGTAACCTAGGATCTAATCTAAGATTTCTTACGCCTTGTTGTGTCACATAAACAGAGAATAATTTTCGTCAAGCTAGCACAACCACGAAAAATTTTTAAAATAATGAGAAGTCTGTTTGTCCGTATGCATGATTTCTTTTCCACAGCTAAACCACTCGATCAGTTTACATACAATTTTCGAAGACAGTTTATACCCTAAATATGCGGAAATATTACTTGTTATTGTAGGAAGCTATCTCTACGAACATAGACATTACAAATCCATACTTAAACAGGCCAAGCCTTTGACAGTCATCGCTTTGTATAGTCACTTTGCATACATTCGAGTGCGTTACAAACCGCTCCAGCTCTTTCAAACCTCTAACAAATACAGAGGAGTAATGAAATGAAGTTTATTCCATATCGAAATGAGGGAGTTATACATCATACGCTATCCGACCGCTTCTACAGGGATTCACCGAAGGCTGGAGAGTGCTCAAAGCTCCCGTGGACTTTCGCGTCTTATTTTAAAATAAGACGTTTTATTTTGAAAATGTTTAAACATTTTCAAAATAAAACGTGGCATGGAAATGAGACCTGGGAATAGGGGGCGGGCGCGGACCGCGCCGGCGCCGGCCCGCGGCGGCCGCCCGCGATCGCGGCACCGTTTCGAAGATAAACTTTTATGGTGGGCCCGGCGCTTTTGAATTTTTCAAATTTCACACCGGCGCGAAAGTTAAGTTGAACTTTTATCGCGTTACGCGGCCAGACCGAGCCGGCAACACTGGAGAGCTGTCGTGCGCCGCGTGTCGATCGGTCGCCGTGACAGATTGCCATTTGGACATTCAGAGACATCCCTTACCGCTACATTTTTATGTCAGATCGCGAAGTTATACTTTACGGCCTTCCACGCTAGCTCGATACGGATCGGGAGCCGCTAACAGCCAACGCGATCAAAGTTCGACGCCTAAAACATTACTCTCTGAGGTATGAGGCGAGTGATTTAACTCGCTTAAGTTAAAAACTCATAGGTCAAAGGGCATAACCCGAAAAGCGTCTTTCGGAAACATTTTTATATAAATTAATATTTCAACTGTAACGTAACAATACATATACGAAAGCCTGGTGTATGTTGAGAGAAATATAGCAACGTTCCAAAAAAATGAACGACATACATAACATTCCATCATTAACACTAGATTCCGCAAGAACGATCTTGCTGCTCGTCAAAATCTGTCTAAGACGAATTAACAAATAATTTAAGGGACAGTGCGTGCGCTTTTATTATAAGATTCCGGCAGAAATTCAAAACTTACCATTTTATGAATTTAAACTTTTCGCTAAACAGAAGTTATACGACAAAGGTTATGTATTATACCTTGTCCGACTACCTTAATGCAAAATAAACTCATGGGATTGAACTGCTGGGCTATCAGGTTGCTTCACGTTATTTCTAAGTGTTGTGCTAAATTATTATTACTCAATACTTGGTATCGATGAGTTAAAAATAGCAACCATTGAGTTTCTTGCCTATTCTTCACAAGGTGAACTAACATTTGGAATGGGTGGCAATGTTAATATCGAAAACAACCGCAAATGCCTTGTTTCAAGTATAATTTCTATTACCCAGGAAATAAAGATATTTTTTATTTGGTTTGATTTGATTTTGATACCTTTTGGTCCGAAGCCGATGCTATTAGCCACCGAAACATCGTTGCTTCTTATGGTATCACAAGCAAAGTAAACGTTTCTTGATGCAGCATTAAAAAAAATATTTTTGAAAGATAGATCGAAATTAGCAAACAAAAATATAAAAAGAAACATAAAATTACTTCATCAATTTAGCTTTTGATATAGCTTTCTAAGCAGCTTACATGTAAAATATCGTAATGAAATCTTTCATGATAAACTATAAAGTATAAAAATCTTCATAATTATAATATCAGAATTATGGTGTAAGTATTATCATCACGGAAAACCTTTAAATGTACTGCTATTACAGGGTCGGGGTTAATATTAGAGTTTATTTAAGGTCGCGTTGTTATAGCTCCATTACAACCAAATCCAAATGTTGAGCTAAAAATGTGCGTAATAAGACCAACATAAACGTTATAATAAATTAAGTTATTTAAAAAAAATGCATTCCCAAAAAATGTACAGTAAATACAAACTATTATTTTACCATTCTAAAAAACCAATTTGCAATATTTTCGTAATAACTAGGGAGTTTATTTCATTGTTATTCTAAAATAAAACTGTCAAAGAAATAACTAGCCTATAGCGATTCTTGGTTTTGTAATAAATTTTGTTTATAATATTTTCGTATAAAATTCTTTTTGTTAATTTGTTTTCGTACCTATGACTTGAATTTCATATTACACTTCAATACATAATAATTACCTACTCATTACATATAAATATTTCCTTAAAAACTTTCATTTAAAATAATATAACTAAAACTTAAACCATGTAATTTATGAACTGGGAACAGAATATTTAATACATAACTATGATTAAACTTTAAAAATTTAACGCGTAAAATAAATATATATCAAAATAAACTTATTTAAGGCAATAATTTAAATGACCTCAAATTACTATCAATCATCTACAGAGGTCATAAGAATAAAATTCGCCACTGATTTGTAGTGGGGTTAGCTATATTATTATATTAAAACTTCCATATAATATAGAACGATCTGCTTAAAAATGAAAATTTTAAAAAAATGTTTTTTATATCCAACAAACTCAATTTGCAAATTTACTTCCAATCGCAATCGATTTTCATAATATTACTTAATGAAATAGGATTATAATTTGACAACAACATCTAAACAAATTACTAACAGGCCAGCGATTAACGTGCTCGCTTGCGACAAACAACTAGAAATTGTAACTCAGGTCTGCGCTACTGTGGTAAATCTGGTGCATTACTGTGTTTAATACACTGCAGCATGTTGGGTCATACACATAGATCTTCAGACGAACACATGACATTTCATCTAACCATATCACTCAACGTGTACTATGTAGCAAACACTTAATACACCCAAGAAATACATTTTCTAACGGAGTTCAAAAAAAAAAAGATTCTATGTTCATCTGTATCTATTTTCTATGTATGTTCAGGGGATACTATCCCCTAATACATATTTTTTATATATGTATTGGGGGCTAGTATTGCGATTTATCGCCAGAAACTACTCTTCAGTGACTATTAATAAAACTTAGTGTACACAGAATTAAAATTGATTACTCACCACCTACATATTTGCATTTATTTACGTGACAATCTTCGTAAGAACGAATTAGAACTCTGTAGTGATAACAGTAGAAATAGGGTGAATTAATTTAATGTGGAAGTTAATGAAAATATGATCTTATAAATTATAGAACTTTTATATTAAAAATAATAAGAATAACTTATATTATGTGTATAAGAATAATTTGGTAGTTGTACTCCAACTAAGAATGTAAAGACCCTGGCATTATTACCATCGAATAATCGATTCGCGATTGGAACTACTTTTGCACTTGCTCCGTACAAAAGTAAAGGAGATGACTGATCAATTTTATTAACCATGACTTAATCCACAGCCAAAGTAGCTAAATGAATTATAAACTAATAATTACTATAAAGTTAAAAAATGTGAAAATAAAATTTTTTCCAAAAAAGAAATAAAAACTGCCTTCAAAAACCTATTACAATAATTGGTTAAACATATTTCACAGACAACTAATCAATTGTTTTTAGAATTGGTTTTAGCTAAAGAAAGGCAAAAGATCGTATAATCTATAAGCATGAATATAAAACGTTAAATATCAGGTCAAAAAATAGATATTCTTCTTCTAATGAGACACAACTGTGTCTGATTGATCTTTAGCTGGAACCGACTTCTTTGAAAAAAATTAATTTTTGAGGATGCAAAGTAAATCGTGCATTTTAGTTAAAACATATTTATAAAAAGCCATGAAATGCATTAAAACGGCTTATGCATAATAAAATCGTAAATAATATCATGCATAAATTCAAGGGAAACAGTTTCTGAGTACAAATGAAATTAATGTTTGTGTGAAATTAAACGATTGGTTTACAATGAGATAATTAAACAAAGGTCATTCCATATGAATTAAGAAGTATTTGTAATATAATCCTTAAATTCAATATTGATTTTATGAATCTATCCTTAATAGTTCAATCCTTGAAAAGCTCCAGTCACCAATTCACCTCCATCGTTACCCCCTAGCGGCGACACCAGAATTATTCGTTTAACCTTGACGGCGGCCGAGAGATTCTCCAAGCGTATAACGACGCTCATACCTTAAGCACATAACGGCACACGACTTAACGGTCGTTTAGCGCACACGCCGTGCCGTAACTTAAGAGGCAGGCGAAACGCACAACCCTGTCGACGACGTCGCCATACGGGGCAACAATTCTGCATTACTTGCATAAAACGATGTTCGGTCAGCGCTCGTCGAAAACGGTGGCCGCCAAAGAATTTATGGTATTGTCGTAAGTTTAGTACTCGAAATCAATCTTGTCTCACTCTTCAATTTAAGGTCAAATAAAAAGTATGTCATTAAATAAATATGTTCTATAGTAATGTAGTTCAGAATTTAAATTCCTTCGGACCTCGGGGACCCTCGTCAGGAACAAGTTTTTTTTTACAAAATAAATAATTCAAAGTAAGGAATAAGATAAAGAGTTTCATTTGATATTTTACAAAAAATATTCACTTATTTAAAATTTGATGTAAAATAGTGAATTATGCATGATATTAAAGATACTAAATAATAAATTTCCAGAAAGACAGACAGAAAGAATAGATGGAGGGAGCATAACGCTTTTTCGTTATGTCACGATTCCCACCAGTCACCTTCTAACGTGACCGCATTCAAGAACTTCTTTCCAAAAATTGAAGTAATTCAACAGCATTGTTTTTGTTATTTTTGACAATTTTTTGAGACCATCAACTGAACGTGCTTTCCAAAACATGGAGCCTTTAATCAATTCAACCTTAGTCAAGATTTTAACCCGATATTTGGCCAATGTAAGTTTTCTATGAATTTATATGTTTATATAATCGTTGGAGCATAAAAATTCGGTAAATATCGCTGTGGATAAATTATTAAAACTATGTATTCGAACCAAAATAACTCCCATCCATAATGTGCGTTGGCTTAGTGCAATAAAAGAAAACCACACAATCAAGACTCAACAACGGACACTGTGGTTGAGGCAATCATTGAGGAAAAGATGTTCAAAATTAAAGAAAAAGATAAGTGCAGAGCAAAATCTATCGGCACAGCTGGCAAACGATATACATATATCAATGGCATGGGGATGGTAGTGACCATTAGAGATATTTTTTCTGATCCGTGTGTCGGAAAGCAAGTTAAACTTTTGGCCCCGAATGGTATCACCATTTTGGTGGTGACGTTTGTCAACGGCTCCCGACCTACACTGGAATAGTACAATGAGCTAACAACGCAACCTCCTCGAACTGAACAGATATCATAAGAAGGCGTATTGTGTATATAGTACGGCGAAGTAAAACTAGAAATTCAATGCCACTAAGCAATCGACTGTGCATTGTAGCTCAACAATCTTTTAAACTTGGATTATAGCAAAGGCAAAATTTTTCAGCCTGATGAAACATATTTTATTTGTAGAAACATATAATGTTTACACGCTCTTACTGAATACATTCAGGAATATAAATAGAAATAAAACTGGTGGAAAATTATTTCGTACTGTTTTTTCACGTATAAATCTTAAATCTACTACATTGACGCCTACACAGTATTATTCTTAAAATATTCCTTGATAAAATAATAATATTTTGTGTTGGGCTTTAAAATTCTTCTTGAATTGATTTTACTCAATTCTATTGTATGTTTAGGAGTTTTATTATAAAAATAAATACCGTCGCGCATAAAAGATTTATTGACCCTTATAAATCTGATCCTTTGGGAAACTTAAGCACATTTCTTATTCCATATTAATCTTTTTACCTATTTATATTTTTTCCAATACAATAAATAAAATACCTCGTAACTTCAATTTCCCTTGCCCGAATTATTTTTTTATATTCCACTGAAATCAGATTTACTTGTCTCGGCAACTGTAACGTTCAGTAATAATCACAGTGGTTGTTTGCCAGGGCGTCCTTAGATATCATTGAACTAACTCCCGGTGGCTCCATTAGCAGATTAGCCAAGTTCCACACGAGACACCTTCTGTCTCACAGAACTTGGAAGGTAAACATCGGGACACACGCCGTTCGAGAGAAAAGCGATCGAACTTGTATCTATGGAACGAGTGAGCGCTAAGCTTTACGAAAACATATTTACAATCTCAACGAAATTCCCTTGTTTTTTCAAATTAGAAATACATATGCATTATTAAATAATGAATAAAAATGTGAACTTTTATTAAAGATCACTTTGACACCCATTTTCTTTACGGGTACATAAAGTTCGCAGTTCTTTGTTATGTCTCCGTTATGTTCCCTTCCTACTTCACTGATGTTCCTTAATCCTTGCTTGTTACCTCGTTGGTCTGGGGCGCTTAAAGTTTGGTCCCGCTTTAATATGTCACTGGCTTGTTCTGCATAGATTTTGTAGAGCTACCTTCACCGGCCCTTCGAAAGCACATATTCGCTCTATACATTTCTTTCGTCAGTGTATTTCGATTCACCTTTTCTATACGAACAGTATGCTCATTTAGAAAATATTAATGTATTAACATTATTGCATTATTCTATTAACATTTCGAACCACACTGTTCTATTACATCGTTATTGAATTATTAAAAATTGTATCTTTAAGAATAAAATGTGTGATGTACTCTGACCATAGTGCTTGCGTAGGTAAATAAGGCCACGTTCTTAAATACATAGGTGTATTCTAAACAGCTTACCGAAAAAAATTAAAAAATATCGTGTATATATAATTTACATATGTATAAACGTGGTTTTTTTTTTTGGGGTCAGTTAGTAGAATTTTTAGGTAATTACATTTTTGCTACGTTATTTTTTTTTCAACAACGAATGGCACTACATGACAAACCACAAGAGGCATTGAAGTATCATATTATGTAGTTAAGTATTTATTGTTGGAAAACAACATAAGCAATTTTTCCCTTGGGAAATTATAATATACCTGCAGCAAATACAAAACACGCCGATTGGAGCTTGTTTGTCAAAGTACTTAATATAAAACTTGCTAAAATGGTATATTATTTATTAAACCATTTTAGCAATATTTTTAATACCTTTTTTCTCTATGAAAATAGACTTAAAAAACAATAGTTCATCAAATTAAAAATTTGGTTGCCTGTAAAGTCGGTATACGGGCGAAAGTTTTACGTGACAACGACTTTGAATGGTAAAATCATTTTAATGTGAATATTCATTCGTATAGTAGGAAGAAGGATGAAATAATAGTAACAATTTAAAACATTTATTTATACAAAGAATTATATTTAAAACATTAATTTATACAAAGAATCTCGCACTGAATTTCATATTAACAAAATTTTATTTTTACCTTTACACATACATACGTATTTATATACAAATATACATACAATAACTTGCAATACATTTGCAAGCTATGCACTAATTCTCTAGTCTTGCGCGCGGCAGACCGATCATAGTTGAGTGGGAGAGAGACGCAGAGCCATTCGGCGGGCTCTCTCTCGTTCGGTGACTCATCGTTACGTTACCGAGCGTTACACCTTTTCATAAGTGACTCCCAGCCGCAACTAATTTAAGACGTTGTCACGTCAAAATTGATATTGAAGTCGTCACGGCCAATCGTGAGAAAACCATGTAGAAGCATTGCTCATTTAAAGTAATAAAAGAAAATTTATTTACTACAACATGTACTATATGCCTGAAAAAGAAATTAAGATTTACATTGTATATTAATTATCGCCTATAATTATAGGAGTTAATTTACTTCTTTTTTTTCGTCGATTAGCCGTTCACTATTTCATACACTCGTATTTCTCACTAAATCTACTTTTAAAAAGTCATCAAATTCACTTTCGATTTCTTTATCAAACATATTTAAAGTTTTTAAGATCAAATTATTATTACTGTAATAGCATAACAAACATTAACCAACAATAAGATTTGTGTTAAGCCTCTAATTTTCGATCTGCACATAAGTTCAAAAGCATCGCAGCGGTGGATTTTGAAGATTCAAAGCACGAAGGACGGTAAAGAACACGGCCGAATTCGTTTAAAATCCTACAAAAATATGATCGTCATTTACCCTCGGCCCTACGGGGGAAGGGTGCGGAGTTCGCGTTTAAATATTTGCAAAACAAATAATGGTTCATTTGTACCGGGCTATCTCTCCGAGTAGATCAAAGCGTATTAGAGAGCATTCCCTTTTGTGAGCGTGGCGCTCCGTCCCTTTCGTCATTAAAAACGGTGGATCTTTTCGAATCCAACGCGATATGTAAGGGTTTGTTATAATTAAGCGTCTCGATTAAGGTGAAGCCGAAGGAACAAGGTTAAGGCAAAAAATGATATTTGTCATGTATATGTTGCTTTGACTAATATGTGCCATAGGCGGTGCATTAGATAATTGTTTAAAATTCTTTTCATCTAAGCATTACATAATGGAAAATAGATTTAATGACGATATTAACTTTAATAGATGTACTAGTGTAGATTGTTTTTGGGAGATAAAGACGAAATTACATAAGTATTAATGATAATTAATAATTTTCTCTGATATCTCGAAATAATTTTTATTTTGGTATTATTTAAAATTTTAATTTCGAAAATTATAACATTAATAAGAATTTCTTACATACCTATCAACCTGTATACAACTATAGACGCTTTGGTGTAATAGTATGTAAAAAATGGTATTTAAACATGTCTGCAAAAATAAACGAACATATATTTTGGCATCGTGCACAATTTTAATTTGGATTTGTAAAAAAAAAGGGAAAGTCTCTAAATTGAAATCAAAACTTTTCTCTAACCAGAGACGCTAGGGAATAAAAAAGTTATAATTTCCTTTCGGAACAAAAACATGCATGTTTCAGGTTTTGCAAATATCTATTCCGTTTTCCTGCAGCAAAGCCTCCAAAGCCTTATTGGGAAATTTATTTCTAGATTCCTGGTAACACAAACCTTTGTTCATTGTTTTGCTCGTCGCTCGTGGTTATTTGAGAAAAAATCTACTTAAATGTAAATTTTGTTTTAATATTTAAGCAGTATTAAGAATTAAAACTATGAGTTTTCTGTTTTAATATCTATAATATTGATTTCGTAAATATTAGAGAAAGGATCATAACTTCAGAATCCGCTTTGCATTTTTATTTGATTGCCTAGATTTGAATCTGAGACACGACTGGAATCAGACTGGAGCCCGAGAATCAAATTGGGGTCAAGGTTGGTGTTAATATCGGGTGGAAATAAACAGAGACATTTTGATATTTGATACAATATTTTCCATATGCAAATATACAAACATTAATATACAAATATTAGCTCAGATAAAACCACAGACATACGCCAGTAATCACTGAGATCAGGAGCTAAAAAAAAACTCCTAATCGACTTGTAAATGGCTGTCGTAATTTAAAAATAGAGGCGCCTAAGAAAAATAGAACCCTTAGAAAAAATGGCTGACGTACTAAGTGGACTTTTCTACTCCCTTTTCCATTAATTTTTTCATTCAACTCTAGGTATTATATTTCACGAAAAAAAAGCTTCCAACTGACAAAAATCCACTAAAAAATGTACAATTCGCACGTTTACCCGTGCTATTAATAAATAAGCAGATTGTACATATTAAAATTTTATACATTAAATGGCCTTCTAGTACATTTTTATTAGAGAAAATATCATAAAAATAAATAAGAACCTTTTAATATTATAATATAACGCTCGCGCGTAAAACATTAATCTATAAGCATCCCTTTAAGAATACTAATTCAGATTGGAAACATTAACGAAACATTTTAAAATCTTTAAAGTCGTTAACGAATTCTTCGCGAACTTTCCACGCGTTACGACCCACTCGCTCATCTCCCAAAGCCCCATAAAGCAGCATCCGGTCGTCTGAAGCGTTACCCCCGCGTCACGTTAACAAACGTGCACATTCCGTAATCATGCAAAGTTAATTTCGTCCAAGCCGCAAAGTGTTGATTACATTCAAAATTCCGGCTGCCGGCGAGCCGCAGAATAACAAATGTACTCTTTGCGCAATCTTGAATCTGAAGTTATTAATGGACCAACTTTTGATAAGGGATTATCTCTACGTCGGTTCGTATTTGGGATTTTTTTTCGGCCGCGAAGAGAAAAAAAAAACACAGCAGGACACGACGAGCAGCGCCATCTGTCCGACACTGGCTATCTTAATTATGCTAATTGTTATTTATGTCGACAGTTTGTTTTGGTGTTTTTTTTTTCCGAAACTTTCGCCCCGTCGGGAAAGGGATATTCCGTGGGTGCTCCCGTCTATATTAATTTGAATACCGGTCGCGTAGACTCGATTCGTGGGACGGAGCCCGCTTCTTTTTTGTGCGGGCGAAGTGGAGCGGCCGTGCGAGATGAATTAGTGTTTGATTAAGACTGACTCGTTTAATTCCAGCGAAAGACCTACCCACCGCCAAAGAAACGTCTGGAACTTGGATACGAATCTGTGTGATTTCAAAGCGTATTCGCCGATTGAGTGAAAGATATTTTTCAAATACGATGATACTCTGCGATTTAATAATGACTTTATTTATGTTTAACAATTATATCGTCACTGCAATGACACCATTGGCTACTTTAATTTTGGATTATAATAAATATATGGAAACAGGTCTCCAGGGGCAAGTTACAAGAAGACCATATTGTGGCCGCATCTGATTTTGAGGGTTCTGTACGCCCGAATAAAAAAAAATGTACCCTTAGAGGATCATTCGAGTGTCTATCTGGCCGTCTGTTATAGCCGATTTGCTTTAAATCTACAGGATCGATCAAGTCAACAAGTTAACAATTCTAATTTCTGTAACGCAAATATAGATGTGTAACCTAAGTTTTAAACCTGAAGTCACTCTTGGGGGACAAATAAAAAAAAACATAAGTTTCGCAAATTGTTCCATGTGACATACCAAATGAAAAACCTTGTTGTGAGGGTCCGAAATATACATAATTTTCTTGTACCTTCACAGCAGGAGCCAAAATACACGTCGTTATTAGCATATCGTAAGAAATCTCTGCGTCTCTATGGACACCCAGTGGTCAAATTTTTTATTTCATTTCACATTTGGCGAGATCCTTCAGCCGAGCCAGCACATAAGCAAGAGCGTTCAGTTCATCACAGTATCCATAATAAATTCAAAATCTAAATATATATCTAATCTTTTATCTTAAAAAAAAGTAGGAACTAGATTTAAGTATTTCGATTAGTTTTACGTATTATAAAAGAGAAAAAACAGAATTATTGTTAAAACATATTGCATGTGAATCACTTGCGAAGGCATGTAAAGTGAAATTATTTTTAAATACCAATTGCAACTTGAATGTGATATTATTTAATATAAATATAAATTAATATCTATGTTTCGATAAAGTCTATCTATCAACAGATAACCGTTCTCAATCCTTTTTATTACAAGACTGACCCTCGCTTCAACCGCATCTGAAAAAAAATCTTGAATACTTTATAGGCAACCCCAATACCAGTTTGAATTCCAGCCACGACCTTGTTAGCGAATTGTAAACGAAATTAAAACAGTATTTAAATCGGACTGTTACGTGGGAAGCACTCAATATTTTGCGTAACTCATAAATAAAACAAATTAAATGTAAAGTAAATTATTGCTATATTCACTG
Source organism: Eumeta japonica (assembly GCA_005406025.1). Lineage (NCBI taxonomy): Eukaryota > Metazoa > Arthropoda > Insecta > Lepidoptera > Psychidae > Eumeta > Eumeta japonica. Next base: position 52,557 of record BGZK01002123.1, read on the forward strand.
CTTTTTAAAGTATTTTCCATTGCACTTTACACGCTTTTTCTTTCGTTTAAACCATTTTTGAAAACATGAGGATCATTGGTCTGAGGGGATGTTTTGCACGTGCTGGTTGAGAGCTATCACGGCCTCTTATGGCGCTGTGAATGTCAAACCTCTCATCAAATCTATGATTTTTGAGAAAAATAAAGAAATCCCATGGTGCTAGGTCTGGATTAAATGCGGGATGGGTCACGAGCTTTACCTTTTCAGAAGTTAAAAATGACATCGTCTTATTCGCGGTTTGCAGCGAAATATTGTCATAGTGCAATAGGATGCGACTTCTTGGTATTTTTTCCCTAACTTTTTCTAAAACACTAGGCAAACAAATGGTAGTGTACCACTCAACATTAACTGTCTTTTGTTCTTCAAGTAGAATCGTGCAGACGGGACCCGTCTTGGAGAAAAAAAACTCAATAATTTTTTTACCTACCTCAATTCTGGTGGTTTACTGTCGCTTCCGAACACCCATACAGAAGACTTGTTTTCGAAGCTTTCTTTCCGACATCTAAGAATAAATCCATGTTTTATCTCCTGTTACAATGTCATACACGGCATTTGAACGTCCGTGACCGTACTTTAACAACATTTTTTACACCAATCAACTCGGATCCGCTTATAGTTCGAGTTCATGAGGAATCCAACGCTTACAAATTTTTATAACTTTTAAATATTGATCTAAGATTCTATGAATTTGGCTGATACCTATCACCAAATGTCCTCGAATCTCCTCATAAATACGCCGGTTTTCTTCAATTAATTGCCTGACAGTAGCCACATTTTCCTCAATTATCGTAGTTGAGGGCCGACCTGCACGAATTTCATCATGGGGAGAACTATGGTCAAATCAAATTCTGCATACCATCGCCTTACAGTGCTTAAATGAGGTGATTTCCTCCCAAAAGCATTTTGAAGACGAGCAGTGGAGTTTTTGCGGAGACAATGAACTTTTAAAATCATAAAAAATCGTCGTTCTAAAATGTATTCGCGTTAATTCCATTTTTGCTACGGACGACGAACTTCAAACTTGTGTTAAAAACAATTGGCATGCGGCTTCCCGCCAAAATATATTTCAAGGAATGAGTTTATTATGTTTAAAAAAATATAACTTTCGAAATTCAAACATTTATAAAGGGATAAGAGTGCAGAACTTTCGATGTGCTCTATATATCTCTCGAGTGATTTCTTGCAACTGATTATCTCTTAATAATTTCTGGGATCTGGTACTATTCGTACCTAAAATATTAAAACAACAAATTCATAGTGAGGTTTTTATATGTTAGAACCGTTTAACTCAAAGATTAATAGGACTATAGAGCTGAAATAAATCACATCTATAGATATTTTAATATTTTATTTTTTCATGGGATTTTTAAAATGCAAATAAGCATACGAGCAACCCATATAGTGATCACAGCCACCCATGCACACTTGAAACCTAAAGATAGTCACGGATGCGATGCGCTGAATTTTGTTTTGAAAAGTTGCCGATCCGTTCGAAACCTTTTAGAAAAGAATGGGTACTTTTTTTTTGAAAACTCCCTTATCATAGTTGACAAAGAATACCGCTGATTATACAAAATTCTATAGCACACCTTTACATAATTTTGTGTTAAAATCCATTTAAAAAGAAGATCTAGACTGCCAATTCAACGTACAGACGTCTTCTGACGTGAAAAAATAATTCTACGTACACTCTCAAGTAGCATTTGGTGGATTACGTATTCTAAAACAACGCGAGGTTTCTGCAAAGTTCTTCACAGTTATTGGTCTCGTCTATGTAATATTCGGTTCTAAAATGTTCTTTGTGTATGAGTTGCAAATGCAATAAGAACAAACTGCAATTTGATACTGCAACCAACCGCAGCAGCAACTTTGTTTCTTACATTTTATGGCTTTCGTTTACGATAATGTGTTTTCGTTATTTTTGTGGGTTGCTTGAAAGAAGAGCTCTTTCGCGCTATTGCTATACTAAAATACGTCAATATTTAGTTCAAGTAAGTATTCACACCTAAAATTTTGCATTTATATATATATTCAACTATATTTACGAATAATTTAATGGCATACGCCATTATGGTTATGGTTACCGTAACGCAGGTATAGGGCCGGCATCGCTATGTTTGTGTTGTGTGCACACTGGGGCAACCTTTTACACTCACGCGTGGGTGCGCGAGCGACGTGATCAGTAACCGCTCGCGCCTCGCAGCTTCAGAGCTGCGAGGCGAGCGTAGGCGTACGCGTACTAGGCGAAGAACGTAGTTCTGTCGTTTGGGGCGGCAGAACTACGTTCTTTTCAATATGGCCTTAAATATGACATCGTAACACCTATTGAATTGTGGAGTCAAAACCCCCAGCCTTTGGGATAAAACAAAAGAAGGGACTAAAAATAAAATTTCAAGAGAGTACTGATAAACAATTAAAGGTGTATTTTCTCATACGCAAATAATGAAAAAAATTGTCCGAGTCGTCAGTTAATATTTCAAATAAATTGTAATACACGCCATCTTAATATCTCATTTCTATAACTGTATGCGCCCGAGACGGTTTCATAACACTTCTCTTTCTGCGTCTTCAGTATGATAAATATAACAAATACGATTTGTTACAATACACTGCCGTCGCTTTTGTCCACGTCCTAAATGCTCATAGGATAAGTCTAACCGGACTTACGAGTGCGTCGTGTCGGTCGGAGTCTGTCGGTGTCGGTCAAATAAAGTGCAGCTACCGATATCGGGCAGTCGATTACTGAGTCGGATAATAAAGAAACGCGCTATGGTGCCCATGATTCGTGCTGCTCTAGGCTAGTTTACTATTTTCAAGTATTCATCATTCTCAAAATTCAGGTTTTAATCACCCCTCCACTAAAGCGTACCTTTCCACATCTTATTTATTTCAGATGAAAGAACTAATGCCTTAAGCCCTCCACTCAGGTCCAGAGTGAGTTGGAAGCTTCTAACAGCTGCGGTCCTCAATATGATTGAAACGTCTAACTGTCAATTGTGTAAACCCGAAACGATTCAATCAGTATCTTTATTACGTCAACCGAGGGCACGCAGCGACAACCTTTATTACCTTGGCGTAGTATTTACGTCATAGCCTATACCTATTGCTCTGTTTAACTTAACAGGATTGACCTGTGGGACTGACAACTTACAACCAAATTAAATATGTTACAAGTCATCTGTTAATTTCTTATGTTTAGAAGCGTTTGGTTTATTTTTATGTTGTATTTTGAGGCACACAAAATGCCACAAAGCATGGAAGCAGAAAAACGAAAGGTGTTGTGCAACACTATATTGAAATGAAGTTTCTTTCGCTTTATATTATATCAAATAACAGGAACTGTGACATAAATTACAACTTTAAATAGTAATTACATTTAATTACATATTCTCGTTAGAAACAAAAAATAATATCGTAATAAAAACATTTATTTACTCATAATTAGAAATAGTATATATCAGTTGTGAATAATAAGTTACATAAAAAAAACACTAAATAAAACACTAAACAGCGTCGTCCATTTTTTTTATTGTAAGGTTTGTTAAATTCGTTAAGCTGCACAATTATGTAATTTTTTAAAACGGTAATAGATGTCGCTTTTATATGTATAAAATGAGTTCATTTAAAACTTAAAATTGATAACTCCATCTCCAGACCTGAATTAAAATCGAAAAATAATCATAAAGAAATTACCTTAATAACATTGTTATTCATTTCAAATACATGTAACATGTTAATAAATAGATACTGTTACCAAAATGTTGAAAAATAAAAATAGCGCCGCGTGCTAACTAACGTCTGTCAAAGAGAGAAAAAGAGTCTCTGGAGAGTCGAATGCAGCGAGCATAACGCTTTGTACTTACGTGATGATTTCTGCCAGCTAACGCCTCTATCGAACCGCGTTAAGGTAATTTGTCCAAAAATAATATAAACACATGAAAACTACAAATGATAATCAGACAAATTTGGTGCCTTAATAATTATAAACTTCCAATCCATATTTGTTATTACGATAATCGGTTAATTGGATATGATTTAATACTGGTTCCGATGAACGTTTAAATTTGACATTTTTTACTTCATCTACTATTTTGAAAGATTTTTTTTATAACCTTAGAGAATTTAAAATAAATAAAACGTATGTTTTCATGTTTTGAAAGCTTGTCTATAATTTTTTAATCATTCGTTATTTTTTTATGAATTCATTAATATTATTTGATACGATGTTTTAGCACCAAAACCTGTGAAAAAGATTTCTCAAACGATTTACTTTGTTCACATTTAAACTTCAACGCTATTTTTATTACAGTTATAAAAACACGTCTGGAATGATAATTCAAACAGATCGTCTTTCTGAGAAAAAAACATAAGATTTGATATAACAATGTCTGTGTTGTCTATTATTTTTTATATTATACAATAGTTTTTGACTTAACAATCATTAAAAGGATAACGCTAAAGACGAATTTTATTTTAAATAACATTTTGTTAAAGGTCAGTTTAAGAAGAAACGATGGAACAGGCCCTAAAGTTAACAAAAAAAACGCTAAATTAATAGATATTTCACATGTGACCTTGTTCTCAAATTTCACGCATCGAACGTCTGATGATTAATTGGAAAGTTTTCTAAACTATTTTGATATTAAATTTTTTCGTTTTCATCACAATAAATCATTTTTGAATCCATTTTGTGGAATCGTCTATATAAAGGTATACAATTTTTCCCATTTTTAATTACTAACTAGAGTATAGCGATGGAAAAAGTTGCTAAAAATATTTCTCGATAGTAAAGTGCTCGCAAAAGTTTCGCATTATGAGACGTGCAATAAGAATGAATAAACATCTCTTTCTTTCATAACTATGATTTTTAATTGACTTTGTAGACCACTTTCGAAGTTATTAGAGCCGAGTCGTTTTCATTCATTTGAAACGAAACTTCTTGCGTCGTACCGTACTGTAAAGGCCGGGAGTGTTCAATTTCATTGACCATCTTTTATGATTAAACGTAGACTATACAATGACTAATTTGGCTATACTTGGTAGTAATGTAGATTTGCGTTTTTTTCCAACTGTTGCATTTATTGGCTACTGATACCTGTTCTCGTATTTGTCTGTCAAGGAATGGTTACTATGCAAAATTATTAGTTACTGTAGCTATAGTTTCATGAGAGATACTAGAAACTGCTACGATAAAAATGCTCAATTTTTAATTTACTCAAAACTAATTATATTAGTACAGAACTATATATAGAAACGAAGATAAGTTTGTTGAAAGGGTATAACAGAAAAATTCGAAGTGATAAGACTATTCTCTTTTTTTGAATTTTGAAATTAAAATGACCGAATGCACGCTAAGCCTATGCTAAGAACCGAACAAATTCCCAAAATCCGAAACCACAAAATCCATAGTGTTAAATTTTTTTTGAGTTATGTCGTAGAGGATACTTATACGTTGGCCATTTGCATTTACTAAATAGATTTATATACATGTGTATATACGGAACTGATAAAAAATATTTAACAAAAAGATAATAAAAACCGTCTTCAAAAACTTATTTAAATATTTTTTTAAGGGATTTCCAAAAAAAACTACTCAATTGTTTTTGGAGTCGGTTCCATCTTAAGCAAGGGAAAAGAACATATAATTATAAACATGAATATGAAGCGTTAATATTGAATCAACAATAAAGTCAGTCAAAAAGAGATCTTCTAAAATGAAACAACTGTGTCTCATTTATCAATAGCCGGAATCGACTCCAAAAACAACTGTTTAGTTCTTTATGAAGACTGTGTAAAAAATATTTAACGTTTTGTAAGATTTATTTTATTTCACATGTCTTAATTATCGAGTAATTATAACTTTATAATTCATTTACCTACTTTACATGTGGATTAGGCCATGGTTAATAAAATCGGCCAGGCACCTCCTTTAGCCTTGTACGGAGCAAGTGGAAAAGCAGTTCCGATCCCGAGTTTATTGTCCAATGGTAATAATTTCAGGGTCTGTACATTTTTAGTTGGAACTACCAAATTATCCTTATACAGACTATATAAATTATACTTATATTTTATAATATAAAAGTTCTACAGTTCATGCAGATCACGTTTCATTCACTTTGTTTCTATTGCTATTGCTAAAAGTTCTGACGTGTTACTGCTACGAGTGTCACGTTGCAATTACATAAATGCATGAAAATATGTAGGTAGATTAATAAGTAATTAATTTCAATTCTGTATATATTTGGCTTTACTAATAGCCATGGAAGAGTAGTTTTATTTTTGATGACAAATCGCAGTATCCTCGTTTAACTCCTAAACGCTACGGAGTGCTGTAACTTCTGTCATCAGCTCAGCAGCATGATATGATAACCACCATAGGCAAAACCTTGAAAAACTTGTATGAAATCCCATCATCAGATCCTGACTTGGTGACTATGGGACCACAAAATAGAAATCAGTCCACATTTGACGAAATCATCAATGAACATTTATGAAAAAAACATAGAGATAAACATAGCACCTCCTCGTTTTTTTGAAATCGGTTAAAAACAATTTTATATATTCAGCAATCTAAAATATTTATTTCAGAATTATAGTCATTCTTAACAACAATATATCTCATGTGAGTCTTTGCTTATTCTAAACAAATGTATAAATAGCGACAGTCCAAATATTTCTTTCGTCTCGCTAAAGCCGACGTCAGACTGGCAGTGATGATCAGTCGCCCTTTTCGTTTGCCTTTTATCAAAGTTTCGTATTATATTCGTAAGTATGCTTTATGTTCCATATACATACGTTATGTATGTCGATAAAATTGCCACGTATTTAGTGTATTAAAAGCCGTGGTCAATTGTTACCTTCACGACAGATTGTCTTGTATAAGAACTGTATGTTTTTTTAAATTAAATTCCAGGATTTTATTTAACATTTACCTCATGTAGTTGTAAACAGTAACTACAATTACGCCTTTACTTCTCGGGAAGTATGGCCAATATTTTTAATTGATATAATGAATATGCATTAATAAGAAGGTAAAATATAAATAATTACAGCGAAGCCAATCTGTTAAATTAAAACTTTGAACGTGTCAAGTCGACGAGTCGCGCCTTTTTGGTGCAAATAAAGAGATGTAAATTTTACTAGAGCGGACAATACGGACAAAGTCGTAAACTATAACATGTTTCCCATAGGCAATAAATTGCTAAACGAAGTGTGATACGCCTAAGGATAACTAGGAAACAGCGATGCGCGAGATCGAAATTTTCTGCCTAGCGATCATTTGATCTGGAAAATGAGGAAGCATTAGATGTTACCCTGGAACAAAAACAGCTAAAGATCAGAAGCTATTGAGTATTTTAAGCCGAAGATCAAAATGGTATGTTTCAATATGATTATATAATTGTATGTCTAACTGGGGTGGTGCTATCCAATGGGATAGTAACAACCCAGTTAGATATACGATTGAACTGGTAATCAAATGGGTGCAAAATATTTCATCTGAATCAAGGGAAGGTCTCACTCAACGACTTTTAGAGATATGCTTACGATTCTTACAATGATCAATTTAGATACCGTACGTAATTAGTACTCCATCCCAATTTGTGTAAAATACTATTTATGATAAGTATAATACGCTATGTTATGTATAGCTAACTATAATATATATAGTAAGTTTCGTTTATAGTACGCTATGTTATGTACAGCTAACTATACATAACATAGCGTAACTAACTAACATAGCTAGGAGCTGTAAATTCGGTATTACATTCACTATAACCGGATACAGTATGCAGCGCTAGCACAATAATTGCCATCTTCGGTAGATTGTAGGGGATCACTGCTTCTAATGCTCTTCGCTACACAGATAATGACTCCTCTACACAATGGGTCACAATGGACGATTATGGACACTTACGATGGCATATGATCGTGTGTGATCGGCGATGGCCGCCTGTAGCCGACGACAATCGGATAGCAGCGGTAATACGAAGTGGCTTTGTTTCAAAATCTTTCATCGCATGCACCGAAGCATTCAATATGCAAGTATATTCTGGTGCAATCGGGTAACCATAGAAAAAATTTACTAGGGTACAGGATGTTAGAGGAAAATCTAAATCTACTAATATTCCTATTATTAAAAAAAAAGAGCGTATGTACAGAGAACACGTGTCAGAAGTGAAATTTTTTTGCAATATTATGTAATTAAAATCAATAATATTGTCCATTAATTATCAGAGAAACCAATTAAAGACCAAAATAAAGATAAAAATTGATGAAAGATTAAAAGTGAGATATTGTAGGTATTCAAAGGATTGAGGCATAGTATTGAAAAGATTTCTATAAATATACTTTTTTATATTTAAAACCATTATGATAAAGGATGTTTTAGCACTGTACATTTTTTTTGCGTTTTAAAGAAAAGCTATTTTAATAGGTAGAAAAATATATACAAGCTTATAATATACACATATTTTTCATTATTTTTGTTTTTGTTATTATAATTATTAGTAAATTTTTTATAATTATATAATTATTATACTTATATTCATTTAATAATTAAAATTTTTTAAGAGTTTTAAAAAGAAATATACATTTTACATTCAACATAATTCAGGAGCCTCGTAAAAATAATACTCGCTAAGGTAATAGAGTATAGAATGCTTACTATTTTTGTCTCTTTCTTTCTCGCGACCTATCAGGTTGCACTCTACGTCTTTTGAAATCTAAAATCGCGGCGGCCTCATCATCCCGCTGATACAAGTACTATCATTAAGCCGTGACGGTATCGCCGTGACGCGACCTTGAAATTTCACTCTCACCGCGCCCAAAGAAGTTTCACTTCGAAAATATTCTTCTATATTGGTATAAGTACAAAATTATTAAAACATAATTATTTATAAGAAGCAAAAGAAAATTCACAGAAAATTTTCAACTGATTTAATAAAAAATACGCGTAAAGATAATAGCCTACTTTTATATTTTTAATACTTTCCTAATTTATTTATAATTTTTAAATTGTTATTCCTTTCACAAGACTGACATGATCCATTGCGTAAATGCCTAAGAATGACATAGGTATATTTTTTATCCCAAAAAATTCCCATTTCCCGTGGGTAAACGTTATAACTATTTGTGTACTTGAGGAACGAATCTAAATAACTTTACTTAAACTTTAAACTCCTAAACGAATTTTAGTCGAATCCTGCGTTTGTCTGAACATATTCCCTTTTTGGATTGGAAATGTTCTACTTTGCTTAAAATTCCGTTCATGACAATCACTCAGTATTATATGTTTAACAAAATATAGACAAAGATTGGGAAAGAGAGCAATATTGGGATTGAGAGAGATGATATTAATAGCATAAACTCATCATGATCTGTTGTCTTCATGTGGGTACCACAAGGATCAGCCCATTGTCCGCTTCTGTTTTTAGTTTATTTTAATGACTTAACCAGTTTTGTCGGAGGTATTCATGAGATAGTATTGATCGTGAAATAACACTTCATTGTTATATAAAGTTAAAAGACAACAACAAATCGCCCATGAAGACATGAATATTTCTACCTCCAAAGTAGATAAATGGTTTTCTGCAAAAAATCATCTCTTCAATGTGAAGAAAACAAAAAATTATAATGCTTTAATTTTGTGAGAAATTAGAGTTTGTGATGCTATTTTATTCTTGAGAGTTACTTTGGATAACAGGCTTCAATAGAGTTTAGTATTTTGGCGAAAAGACTTGTCTGCCGCATAAGCAGTTAAAAAAGATAAGAAATTTATCAGATATCCAACCATCAGATTAGTCTATTTTGCTATTTTCATATCTTGATATCATATGGTATCTTGCTGTGGGGACATCCCGCAGACATTAATAGAATTTTTGTCCTGCAAAAACAGACTGTTCGGAATAATTATAGATTGGGACCTAGAGTATCTCTATAAACTAGTTTAAGGAAATTGGAATCTTAACTGTGGCATTTCAACTTATATATGAAAATTTAATGTATCTAAACATAATATAGAAATGTTTTATTAAAATAGTAATAATTATAAATTTAATGAAAAACATGAAAATAAACTCTGTTTACATGTTACTGGCCTACATTAAGTCACGAATTAATTTAGAGGGCTTTGTATTCTGGGTTCTGTACCACCGTATAATACTGAACAATGAATTTTTTTAAACATGGTTAATAAAAACAAACACAAAAAGTGCCAAAAAAACACGTTTTTTCTACGGGGACCCCTTTTAATTTTTTATTTTAGTTTATTGTAATAGAGACTATAGGTAATACACACTCTATGAACATCTCAAGCGTTTACCAATTGTTTTTATTAAATTCTAGCAAAAAGCACCAAAAAAACACGTTTCTTGCATGGGGGCTTTTATAAATTCATTTCATTTTTATTATTTGTTGTTACAGCAGCAATAGAAATACACTCTGTGAAAATTTTAACTGTCTACTTATCACGGACAGCAGCGGAGGCTTAGTAATAGCCTCGCGTTGACGAACTCTGAGTACGGAACCCTATAAAGTATAAGTCTGAATACTTTGCATAACATCAAATCTCCTATGATTAAAACAAAATTAAAACCACAACAGATCCTAAACGAAATAGACAAATACACATGTCTTTGAAGATGTGATGCAAAATGAACGAAAGCTTTTCACTTCAAAACGTAATAAAGCTATCCTTTCCGCGATAGAGTTTAAGCTCGTGTACAACGTACAAATCTCCGTGAATCCGGCGAGACGTGCCTTTGTTACTCGGAGATTTGCTAAGCCCCCACTTCCTATCTAAGTAGGAGGAGTCGCTTGACAAGCTTTGCAAATGCACGCAGTCATATAGCATTAAAATTTTACGTAAATAAAAACTTTTACATTAAATAGAGGTTTTGTTAGTTAAGGCAAAATTCACATGACTTACCGGACAGACTGCACATTTTACCTAATCAAAAAAACAGCGATCATCAGACGTAAAAGTTAGTTTTTCTTTAGCCCTTTTCGCGCAGTCTATGTATCAGCGTTTTGGTGTACAAAGAACCTTGTAATTTTCAGGCCTGTACAGTGGATTTCAATGTTGTATTTACAATATTATTCTTAATTTCATATGACGGTAACATTAATTTCGGGTTTCAAAATGAACAAAAAGAGTTTTAAGTTCGGAAGAAAAACATCTTAGTTGTTAAAAGACAACAAATAAAAACGTTGGGATATGTAAACCAATCAATAAAATAGTATTAAAACCTGACTGCGTCCATAGAAATGGCTTATAATTTTCACAATATTGTGTGATTTACAATGAAAACAGTAAAGATTCGATCCGTCGGTGATGTATGCAATATTCTCAAAAGAATTGTTTAGGAATACTGATGTCAGAAATCTCAATGGTTTTATACAAGTTGTAATGACTAACGTAGAAAACCAGCCAATTGTAAGTCGGACTTGCACACAAATGATTCCGCGCCAAAATACAAAGAACCCTTCATACTTTTTAAAAATAGTTAATGAAAAACGAGAATAAATATGAAGAACGGACAGGCTCAAAAAAATCGATTCTTGTATGGGGACCATTTTATTTTATATATTTTCATTATTTTTTTTTGTAGTGACTATAGAATACATACTCCATGAACATTTTAAGTGGTTAACTAATGCTATTTTTTAAATGAAACAATAAGTTTCAAAGAAACGCGTTTTTGTATCTGGGCCCCATTTCATTTTTTATTAAATTTTATTTTTATTATTTGTTTTTATAACGGCTATAATAATACATACTGTGTGAATATTGCCTTTATGTAAATCAATCAATAAACGCTAAAAACAATGTATAAAATAGTTGATCCTGTAAGCCATCCCTAAATATCCTCTATGATATTTATGAATGTGTATTTGAGCTCCTCTACTTCAAAAATAGTTGTCTCAAAGATCAGTGAATCAATTTTAAGCTTTTTTTTCAATTGACCTTGTAGACCATTCTTGGAATTTTTTGCTACTTTCGAGCTCAAAGTCTCCATGTATTTATTCCATTATCGCCAAGCGTATTTACACTTAGCAGTGAATTATTGAGTTTTAGCGTAAAAATTTCTCCAAGAGAGGCTTGAGAGCGTTTCAAGCTCTTCAAATTCAAAAATATGATTTAGATACGTTTTTAGCCCTTCGAGTTTAAACACTTTAATTCATTTGAAATTTTAAACTAAGATATCTTTCGAATGCATTGTTCGATTTTGATTTTCTTTGCGGCATTCAATGCAGTTTTTTAAGCAAATAAAGTAAACCTATACTAAACATAAATTCTTCAAAAACTTTAGGAAATACTAAAAAATCTTTTTTTGCGAATTTGTTAACCAAAAATTCGCAAAAAAAGATTTTTTTTAATATGTCTCGAACGAATCAACCTACTTTAACGCTGTTCGCAACATTTATATTTCTTTCTAAGCAAAAAAGTTAGCTTTTGAAACTTATCGATACAAAAGTTTAAGAAATATTGTAATAAAACAGTTTTTAATAATTTGTTCAACACATACACACACATACATACCACATACATATATAACCACAGAAACATACATACATGCATACATATATACATACATCCATACAGACATCACGTAGAAAATTAATTTTAAAGCAATTTCCGACGGTTAATGCTGTTTTTTAAAAAGATCAACTAGTTCAATTTTAGAATTCATCAGTGTAGTTTAAAAAATATTCTACAAAAAACAAAATAAACCAATTTTTATGCAATTAACAAGGCACAACTTTGCTTTTTAAGGAAAACAACTGGATAGATCTTATAGTTTATAGATAGAGCAATTTACAAGATATTGTAAATAAACATTTCTTAGAATATTTTTTCCAACGATATCTTTTTAGTAAATAGACCCATTTTTATGCAATTTGAGGTAGCCGATGCAAATGTTTGAGGAAAAGAGCTGATTAGATTTTAAGATCGATAGGTAGAGTACTCTAAGAGTTATTACAAAAAAAAATTCTAAAAACTTTATTTCTGTTATTCCTCAAAACCTTCAAGGCGAAACTAGTTCGAAGTGTCAGAAAATCTAAATTGAGTGGAACCCTTTCTGATGTCACAAATTAGGTTTCGATCGGTTAATCCGTTTAAAAGTAATGAAAGGCTTACACACAAACACATAAAGACATCCTCGGAAAATGGTCGAAATAGATCCTTAGGACCCTAAAACGTCAGGATCTGGTGAAAACTTGATTTCGAAAATCGGGGTAAAACAAGTAACTTCGTGATTTAATGAAAATTTTTCAATTTTCATAAACTAAACTTAAAAAAAAAACACGTTTCTTGTAAGGAACCCCTTCTTTCATTTTGATTTAATTTGGTTTTTATTATTTATTGTTATAATAGCAATAGTGATACGCACTCTGTGAAAATTTCGACTGTCTAACTATACGATTCATTAGATACAACCTACTCGCAGACTCACCGCCAGACGGAGGCTTAGTAATAGGGACCCGGTGTCACCCTTTGGGTAAGGAACTCTAAAAAAGAATAGGTTTAACAATCTAAAAAGAACGAATGAAAGTAAACTTATAAGACAAATGTATAGAGCGAATGTTTATGACAAAGGGTTGGCGAACAGCGCTTCCGAAAACCCTATCTAGATTAAACTGACGGCATATTAAAGTAGGCCCAAATTTTAAGCATCCAAAATCGGAAAGCTCACATGAAAGGGTTGATGGATGTCAGCGAAGCATAAGAGATATGCAAGAATCGTACCATACGAAGATCTATAATCTCTGCCTACTTACAATTCTGGAAAATAGACGGAAATATATTAATAAGTGAAAATAGAACAATGATGTAGGTCACTCATTTATTCTATCAGACAGTGTTACATCTTTCCAACTCAACTTTATTTGCAGTAGGCAATGAATGGTATCTCAGACCAAAACATAATTTAATACAATTTTCAGATAATTGTAATATTCTAATGTGTGAGGTATTATTTCGCGGAAATCCGTAATCAGACGATTGTCTGCAACATGTATAAACAATAATAAACATGCAGCACGCAACCCACCACTGACCCTCGAATCTGTTCATCGACTATGGTTCTTCGACGAATCCCTATGATTCGTAGAACGTTCTTTTGAAATTAGATACAAGGAACATCTTTCGGATTTTAAAAATAACACAGGCTTACAAAAATATTTTTTTTGGGCAGCTCTGTTTGTGCCTGTGGTCGATAAAGCAGGTAATGTACAATATATTTATATACGTAATATACGTAATTTTTACTCATCAGCTCTAGTCTACCTTCTACCTTCATTTAATTTTTTTCCCCGGTCTTTTTCGTAAATAGTGATTATTACAATAATATCGATAAAGTTCATGTTACTATATCATTATGGCTAGTACAATCGTGATACACTTTGTGATATTTGTGGTGAATACATACTAAAAGATCAGCGTAAATCAATAACAGACACTGTGAATCGTCTGTATTTTGTTTACTTCGATAATGAAATTCGACGCCAAGATAAAGTGTGGGGCGCCTCATAGTGTATGTAAACAAGATGCTTAATACCAATAAAATATTATTTTTTTCTGAAAACTTTATTTTTTATATCTCGGGAATTAGAGCTGATAAAAAAACCGGTAACATTTTTGATATCACCATGTAAGATATACTTAAAAGCAGGTCTAAAATCCCCGGCACCAAAATCGTTGTAGGCCTGTGTAATATATCAGTCCGATCTCATTTTGCTAAATATTTTATAGAAACCGGTCATAAACTTATAGCGATCACAAGTTCGATAATTTACATGTATGTGAGAAGGGGTTACGTTTAAATTTTTTGAAATCTTTCGAAATTTTAAAACAAAAAGATAATATTAATACGCTTAATGACCAAATTAATATTAATAAATCACCATTTGTTAGAATCTTGCCTGTAACTATTTGGATAATGATGAGTGATGGTTCGTCTGTGATAATTGACAGGCATGTCTATTGGTGATGGTCTGTGACTGCTGGTAGAGGGGCTTCTGTCACCCTTTCGACATATTTCCTAGTAAGTGACTGCGTGTCACATGAGGAGGTTGGAAGCGCATCTGTAGCTTGTTTTTTAAGTCTTTACGCCCTAGTGAATGTGATTTTCAGAATTTTCCTGAGAATATGCCTAGTTTGCATAAAACGTACGAAGAAATAACAATTTAACTATTAGCGGATGATAAATAAGTAATTAACACTAACTTAGGTGTTCGATATCCGTCAATCCTCCCGGATCAATATTCAATTCGTTGGATGAGGATTTGTAGTGGAAGAACAGATTCGAGGGTGAGAGGTGGGTTGCATGCTGCATGATAATGCATATTACAGGCAAACGTCTGATAATAATAATAACAAAAAATATAAATTAAGACGGAAATAAAAATCTTTCGACCCACTCACAACTTCTTTTACACTCGTTAAATTAAAATTTGAAGCCGCATAACATATTCAAAATTTCTTGTTTATTTGATCTCAAATCGTTCGAAAATATAACTATTAATATATTTTCAAGCTCCGAGAGATTTTGAGAGAAACCGAACTTAATTAATCGACTCACTTAGAAATTATTTAAGAACAATATGACCGCATTTTAAAAAATGACCGCCTACAAAGAAAGTTATTAATAAAAATCTTTTAGAAATTTGCTTTATAAAAATATTTTGTTATATATAAACCGCGTTACGCGAATTAGATCACATGCGAATAGAGAGTTAAAGAAAAGTAAAGTCGTTGTTATGTTGTCCCTTCGCACAGGTATTAGCGCATCAGAACGCATGCATTTTTAAGGTACCGAACCAAAATGTCAAAAATGGAACCCTTATAGTTTCGTTCTGTCCGTCCGTCCATCCATGCCATAGGTATTTTACTAGAAAACTCCAGGATGTATTTTGATGAGATTCGAAGTATGGGTGTCCGTATAAGCCGCCGCTTAGTTTAGTAGTTATATAACAAAATATTTTTTTCTAGGGGGCACTCCATACGTATGATAGAAGCTAAAAGAAAATTTTTTAAACCAACATCCACGTTTGATACATACTTCGATAGTTTTTTTAAACATACTTAAAGGTTTCTAAGGAATTTTTCTGATTACGTTAATAATATCGGAATTAATCGCTCCAAAATTAGCAGAAAATGTGTCCCCCCCCTTTAGTTTCTAAATATTAAGTCCAAAAATATGAAAAATTTACAACGATAACGCAAATAAATGCTTTCAATGACAATAATTTTGAATATGATTAGATATACTGTTTTTGAGTTATTGCTGAAAAACTGAGTCTTCTCAACAAAAGAACGTAAGTGCTATGAACGTATGCTCTTTTGCTGGTACACCTTAATTTACACTTGTTTAAGAGTAACAGTTGACATACCTACTTGTTTCTCTAGTTATAAGTGACTAAAGTGCTTTTACTTCTTATGTGCAGGAAACATGGACAAAAGTGTAACGATGTAGTTTTTTTATTTGTAGTATAGTAGTTTGTAGTAACGGCTTCGGAACTCTACACTGAATATGGTCTGACATGCTCTTACCGGTGCTTTTTCATTGTCACCAATTATCTGATGTGTAATTTTAGAACTTCAAAGTTTTATTATATAACATGATTTGATCAATATATTTTATAAAATAAATGCTAATAAAAGTAACCTAACCCCCTTTTCCTATTCTATATTTTCCAATCAATTTCAATTTTTTACAGGATTTTTAAAGGGCAAACGATAATGTGAACCACCAGGGAGTAGAGGTTCCGTCGCCCACAAACACCCGCAACTTCAATGAAATCACTAATGCGTTGTTTTTGTAAAGTTTTTAGTAAGGCTCCTCTCATGAAAACCTTCATGTCGTAACTGGTTGATAATACTGCTCATACTAGATCATTCTAATTTTTTATCGTACGTGGGCATGCAACAGACGATGGTGGAACACCAACCATCAAAATGGTGATGATGGTATTTCCGGCGAGCGGACTAATAGTGGAATTAGACGGCAGGAATAAAAGCAAAAATTTCTCATTTTGAATAATCCTATATGAAATTATGCTATATGAAAAAAAAAATCTTTTCGCAAAATGGGTCGAGCTAACAGAGTACTATATGCTAGCCGACAATTAAAGACACTTGATGTAAGATACAGTCTAAAGGCAATAGTTGGTATTGCCCTAACCCAGAGTCGATAACAATAGTCTAAATATGTGGTTTATAAAGTAAGAGGTGATTGGTCCAACTTGAAGTACTGTCGCATTCTATTGAGCACCCTTAACTTTTTAAAAGCTAGTTTTACTTTTCTATCTTAATGATCTCAAAACGAACACGTTTCGATATGCCCATATCGAGGATATCAATTTGGTGTGGCTAAGAAAAGTGCCATTGAAGAAAGAACAAGAGACAAAGATGGATTTTTTAGCAGTAAACAAAAAGCAAAACGTTACGCGCAAAGTTATTTTTTTCCAAAGTTAAATTCGACAAGGTTTAGTTTAATCTATTCCAAAATTGTCTCTAAGGCTGTCTTAATTTAATACACAAATTATTTTTGATGCTTATTAAAAAAATATTGGTAGTGGCCAGAGTATAGTGCATCCACAGTATTGTCATCTGCACAGCAACCAATTTCACCAATTTTCATATGCAGAACGAAAAGAATGGGAAACAGTAAACAACCTTGAGAAGCACCAGCATTCAAGTACTTGAGACCGCAAAATATGCCGTAAGTTGCGGCCTTATGATACTCCGTCCGTGAAGAAATTACAAATCCACCTTAATAATTTCTCTGAAAACCAATAACAAGGAACTTTATGCGAACCGCTATGGCGAAGGACTTTCGCCACATCCATATTTTCAACCAAAGGTTGCACGTTGCTCCAAACTGCTTCCGCCTAATCGTGTGTCAACGAAGTAAGACCACCAGTTGAGCGCAACTTCGGAAATCATACTATCGACCATTAACCGACCGGTGTTCCTCTTAGTCGCCCAGAAGCTGGTGGTTAATAATGAACTCTACTATAAAAGAAAACAAGAAGATCATGTGATAGGTTTGTAATTAGGT
This sequence comes from Eumeta japonica, assembly GCA_005406025.1. Lineage (NCBI taxonomy): Eukaryota > Metazoa > Arthropoda > Insecta > Lepidoptera > Psychidae > Eumeta > Eumeta japonica. The sequence goes on from BGZK01002123.1 coordinate 70,661, forward strand.
GGATCTGAGCGTTTACCTTTCTTAGAAGTAGGTTGAACTAAATCAGTCTTCTAGGAATCCGGGACTATGAAGAAAGGGTATAAGCTGGGTACCCAGTAAGGGTATGCCCAGTATCAACTCAGTAGCGCTTATTTTAATGACAATAATATTCCATCTGACCCACTCGACTTCTGAGTGTAAAGAGAAGATAAACTTCTCTCAGTACGGATATTTTGAAAATCGGATATCCACCATAGGATTTCTCCATAGAAATTCACATTGGAGTCGACATTCACCACTCTCATTAAAGAATATGGTTACGTAACCCATAATGAATCTATGCTTTGTATACCCTGTTTCTATAATGCATGTATGCGCTATGTATATATATGCACATTTTATCTTCCATAGCCTATTCAATTTCGATGGAACTATTGGTACAACTCATCAAATCTGCATAAATTGTTAGCAAATTACCATGGAAAATATTCATATACATGTCGAAGCGTGAGACTCGACGACTGTAAGAAAGCCCACCATCTATGAACTCTAGGTGTCAAATCAATTTTGATACGCGACGCTTGTAACGAGTTACAATCGGTTATAACTGTAAACAGTCTAGCTTGCAAAAAATACCGAAAATGTTTAATTCCGTTAACAACTGCTAAAGTTTCTAATTCATATGAATGATAACGAGATTCTGCATCAGTTGTCTTTTTACTGTAGTATGCAATTACATGTGATTTACCGTCCTTCTTTTGCAAAAGCATTGCACCATAACCATCTGAACTAGCATCAGTATGCAGCTCAATGGGATAACTTGGATCAAAAATCATAAGATCAGGTTCATTAGTTAGGTAAGAAATAATTTTCTGACGTGTTTTCATGATTTGGTGTCCACTGAACTTTACCTTTCCCTGTAGTAAGTTTGTAAAGCGGTGCTGCTAACTGAGAAAATTTAGGGATAAATTGTTGGAAATATGAGGCTAAGCCAATGAATTGCGCACCTGCGTTACTGTACACGGCGGAGGCAGGTTTGTAAGAGCTACAACTTTACGTGAATTAGGTCTTATTTCCCACGAGTGACTTCATAACCCAAATACTCAACACGAGTTTTCAAAAAAGAATACTTTTTAAGATTTAAAGAGATGCCAGCTTCTTTCAAATTTTGTAACACAATATCAAGTCTCTCTAACCCTTCTTTCTCATTATCAGACACAATCATCATGTCATCTAAGTAACAAACCACGAATGTATTAACAAGATCACCAAGTGCCTTGTGCATAGCTCTTTGAAATACTGAGGGTGCATTCCGCAAACCAAATGGCATAGTTAAATACTCGTACTGTCCGTCTGGCGTTACAAATGCTGTACGCTCAATAGAGTCTTTATGAACCAGACGCAACATCCAAAATTGTAAAATATCTTTTTATTTATTTAATTATCTCCTTTGAGCCGTTGAATTTGGTCACTTATAAGAGGCAAAGGGAATTTATCGGGCACAGTATTACAATTAAGCTCCCTATAATCAACGCAAAGTCTATCTGAACCACCTTTCTTTTTAACCAAGAGGATAGGACTCGCAAACGGAGAGCAACTTGGTCTAATAATATTAGCTGCCAGAAGCTCCTTAATTTTATCGCGACAAACTTGTCTCTCATCAGGGCTCAATCTGTAAGGTCTACGTTGAACTGTCCGGTTAGGGTCAATAAGTTTAATTTCAATTTCCTCTGTGTTAGCGCACCCCGTAGGCGTGCCTATAACAAATGAAGTACGATACTTTTCCAAAATATGAACTAAATTTTCACGATGCTCACCGCAGACATCGGTGTCAACATCCTTAAAGTGACACGTGGGCTTACCAACTTCACACAAGTTAATAACCTTAGATTTCTTAATAATCAAATTATCATTCGAAATCTCAACTGTAAATCCTAGGGTAATCAAATCCGCCAATTATAATGTCACTATTAATTGCATCATCAGGTACAACATGAAAAGTAATTCAATCACATTATCATCAATACATATTTCAGACAATATCTGACAAGTACTGTTAACATCGGCGTTACCAATGCCCAACAACGTGACCAAAGACCCAAAACGTTTGCCACCAAATTTATTTGCTAAAGTTTCCTTAATCAGAGAACATTCGGAACCAGAATCAAAACAAAAATCGTACGACTGACCAAGGTGTGTGAGCTGCGACGACACCTGCTTGACGCTACAAGCGTCAACTCGCCAGTGCTCCGCAGTCGACGGCTTCTCAGCTCCGCTCGATCGGGCTGCCAGCGACGGTGATGCTCGACGGTCAGAACACTGAGGAGCGATGTGGCCAACTCTTCCGCACTTAAAGCATACCGCAGACCTCTTCGGAACTCCACGCTTGTTGGTTGTATCCACCTTCTTAAAGTCCATTTTGGTCATTTCCGCCTTATGATTTCTTAGACACTCGTTAGACTTATGGCCCATCCGTCCGCAAGTATAACAAGTTACTGTTTTGGTCGCTTCGCTGGCTCATTTGAAGCACGATCACTATTCGTACGTTTCTTGTAGGAATATGCCATAAGTTCCCGCAGCATCGATGTCCTGTCTTTCAATTCAGTGGTGTGAGCCAACCGTTGTAATCGTGGCTCTATTTGCACGCATCGAGCAAGCACTGTAGATACAGCAATTTGCTCAACAGATAGATCTTTCCACCTGGCCATCAACGTTGTCAAGGTTCTGTTCGCAAACGCTGCCATGGATTCTCCATCAGCAGGCACACTGCTGTTAACTCTCACTAACGCAGCAGCAGAAGTCTCAGTTGCGTCAAATCTGGATAAAAATATTTGCCGAAAATGGTTCCAATCCAATCCAGAGTAACTGACTTGGGAAAACCATGAGGAGGCTGAACCCTTCAGCGCAGTGCTTAGCGCAATAATTAAACTACTCCCTGAAAGAGGTTTCTCTTCCATACACAAAGCCACGGTATCGCACCATGCTTTTGCTTCCATATCGCTTCTGTCCAGATCGAATTCTGGCAAATTAGTCTTCTTGTTGTCGCTCGTAGAGGGTTGTTTTAGCGCTTGAATTAATCTCTCAATCTGGTTATTTTGTAGCTTCAACATCTTTTCATAATACACCTCAATAGGCACTGAAGGTACGGGACGATCGAAATTCTCCAAATTATCTGCTCCATGATCTTCAAACTCTCGATGCGCTGATCCCACTTCTGATGTCGAAGCGTGAGACTCCCCAACTACATCCAAAGCGCCAGGGATCGTCTCCATGTTTGTGGGCGGACAATAGTGGATAATCACACACACGAGTATAGTCTTAAGTTGTATAATCAATAAAAAGTAAAACAATAATAAACCACTAATAAATTGTCAATAAACTATGATAAAAGTCACAATATGAAATGAGGTAACAACACACTAAAATCACTAACTAATTGAGTCCTTTCTCTAATAAAACAACTTATCGCGAAACGGAAACGAGTCCGTGGGTCAAGTGATATAAGCACACACGACTCGCTTAGTTAAGCCGCGGGAGAGCGCGCGTCCCGTCTCGACCACAAGCCGAATAGTAATGCCCGCTCGGCACCCAAGCCAAAACATAGAACAAAAAACTAATCATAAGATTACATTATATACCAAGACCCACGGCCACGTTCGACAGTGATTTCTAAGAATGCTTCACTGCCCCGTTCCACCGAACAAAGACTTCCTTTTTGTCAAACCACAATCTCACAGCTAATGCTGTTAATGTAAACATTGCTCTCGAGTTCTCGAAATGCGCGTCACCTACGCGCCCGGCCAATACAAGCTTATCAGTATCCCGCGCCGACATGCATAATTACGACGATTAACACATTTAAATGCACACGCGCACACATTACCCTATTTTGATCGGCGCTATCCGATAAAAAACAATAAAACCATTTATTAATCAATATAATTTTTTGGGCAGAGCGTTTACAAAGTTTTGCTTACACATTTTTATGCACCGCGAGAATGATGCGACTGTATTAAAATAAAAGAAATCGAATATATAAAGAAAAGACAAATGCAGTGGATCGAGAAAATTGCGACGTGTTCCCTGAGACAAATCGACAACCGAACGCACAGCGATTTATCAAATTGCCCTCGACCCGCTGCGCCCTGCGCGAATACATTACTCGCTTCATGGGCTGTACGAGCCCAGTGTACAGGCCGACGACCGGCGAGCAGGCAGATAGTCCGATCGCAGCGCGTCCGCATGTGAAGCTCCCTTTTGACATACAAGATCTATTTCACGGTCTTAATTCTAAAACGATTTAGTTCCATGGTTCGTCCGTCGTTCGTTCGACCGTCAGGGTTCAATTTTGCTTAAATCTAAATGAGAATCTCGTCGCTGGAATAGATTTCATTGAAATTTCGAAATTTGTGAGCTGAACACGCTAACGCCGACTGCTACCGAAAGAGACCCCCGGATTATCTCAACCAGCCTATGCGGCATTCAAGAGTTTAAGTCTCTCTAAGAATGGGTTAACGAAATCAGAAACCGGACACGCCATTTTTCATTAACAATAGACTAAGTGCACAGAATCAAAACGCTCAATGCCTCAACAACAATCCAAATACAATATGTGTATACCAGACAATCGTTCATTGTGAATGTACGTTTGAATAACCGCTTGTAGCTGTCACTAACGCCTACAAGGTCGTTCCAAGAATTTGGTGGAAACACATATGTCATACAGTCCTCTATAGATTTTAAGATCAATTCTTTCATTTACCACTATAAATTCTTTTTAAACTATTTCTAGAACAACATTTTCATTTTGCATAAAAATAGTCTTTTTAAAAAGGATGAGTTATTTCAATCAAGTTCACTGAGTGCTTCACTGTTGTTCACCGACGTACATAGGGCAAAACCTTATTCAATGTGATAGCCGTGAACAGAGTTAAAAACGGACACGAAAATGCCATATATTTTTATAATATTATAAAATCACATTAACCATTGAAATGTGAAAGTGAAATTATGGTTTGATTCCCGAAATCGCGAGCAAGATTTTTCCTTCCGTTTCGCATTTGCTAATGAGATTTCCTTGTCCCAAAACATAAATAAATCATTTTAAAGCAATAAGTAATAAATGAGACGTTCCTTCGTATCGGGAATGGCGATTGGAACTAAGAAAAAACATTGGAGACTAATAAATCCAGATTGACTTCCCAGAGCGGCATGACGGCAATGAAGTGCCTAATCTCGCAAATTAAGATGAATGCGGCCACTTCATTATCGGTCCAAGTTTCATTAGGTCGTCGGTGCTCGCCGCCATTCGTTTATATTAACTCCGCCCAACAAATAAGAGGCTCGGCGCGGTTGTTGTGACAATATTTGTTAGACGAATTTAAATACATATTATATTTTTTTTTTGAGGTATATTTTTTCGTGTGCTGCAACCTATGACACTTTTTCAGTAAAATATGTATTTAGGTTAGTAATGCTAATGACACTTTGCCTTCATTGATTACAAGAGAAAAAGGGGGTTTGTCCAGTTTCTTTTTTTAAGGTAACTTACATGTCCTTTCTGTATAACTACTGATTTTTATTATAATACCAATAGTGTGCAGCGACAATTGAAAATCTAATTCATAATATAATAATGCTCGGCTGTCATAGTAAATTAATTTAATTTATGCACACAAGTTGCTTTTTAGGGTTCCGTGCCCGAAGAGTGTCAAGGAAACCCTGAGAAATTTGGTATAGCTCAAACCAAGGAAACAGAAGTAGGTACATTCTTTTTAGGATTCCATAGTAAAGAGTTCAGTAAAAATTGCTAAAGATTATTATAATTCGACCAATTTCAATTACAATTTTCACTTTACTATCAGTGTGATCGGTCGAACAGACATTTAAAGAAATTATTAAGAACTGTTACAGTTCAAACTAGCGTAAACGACGTAAGTGGATACGCATATTAGCATAAACATCCAAAATAAACCAATTCATTGGTTTCAATGTCTGATGAATTTCGTATCTTTATGACTATATAGGCGGTTGTGTTAAGCTTTTTCGCCGACTTATCGACATAAGAACCTATTAAAGTTTGTTATCTAAAGTAAGAATACGGTACCCAAGAATACAATGTATTAACAAACTCCAGTTCTTCGTTATGTATTGAAAAAGTTCCTAATCCATATATTACTTACCGATATAAGAACCCTATTGAAGATTATTATCTATAGTAAGAATACGGTACCCAAGAATATGGTATATTAACAAACTCCAATTGTTCGTTTTGTAATGAAAAACTTCCTAATCCATATCTTACATTTAAAGGTGAGAATTTCACACATTTCGTTTACCTACTTTTTATATAGCATTGTTCTCATTGTGATAAGCGAGCTATTATCTTTTTACTTTGAATAACAAAGAGGTATCATTTAAAAACAGTACTATCTCATCATCATATCTAACAAGGACAGATAATGTTTAAATAGGTTAAAAACTGAAACGGATAAAGAGTTAATTCACACAGTACACCCATATCAATCACCAATCCGAAATATTTCATGCCTTTAGTTTCTGCACATTTAAAATTTTATTTCTATCTTCAGAACGGTACATATGATGAGGGAAAACATTAAATTTGCTAAAATATCCACAGACTATAAAACAACAATCATATTCCAAGGAGATTAAATCCTATATATACCTAGAAGCACAATCAAGCGATGTAATGCTTAAAAATGACTACCAACGGCTAACAGTGGATTATAATGTCGTCGTTTAAAAGTAATTTCGAAACGAAATTTCTGTTGTATTTCGTCAGTGAAATTTTTTTCTCAGCATAGATGGCGGCATCAAACTTTTAAAATTATAATGCAAACTATGAAAAGAAGCAACGAATAATAAGAATCGGTCAAGTTTGAGTCAAGTTGTACCCGTTAGCTTTTAATTCGAAGGCGATGTTTTCCAATGAATTCTTAATTAAGAAGAATTAAATCATTTGCTCCTTGCCTCAAAGAACACATTAAGATCTTAGACCCAAATCAGAAATGAAGTATTATGGATGGGTTTATCTCATCAGTGGAGTGATTAAAATCTGACAAGTTTGAGTAGGGCTTGCGCTGTGGAATCCAAACGAATAAAAAGAAAACTCATGAGGTGTCTTTGGAACACCTGGTTGGAAATAAAGTTCTTTTTGTTATATGTAGATATATTTCGTAAATTGCATAATAAGAATGCAATTAATTAAAATGTTTACAGATACATAAATAAATAATAATAAGTGAATAAATAGTAAAGAAAT
>BGZK01002124.1:0-77911 GCA_005406025.1 Eumeta japonica
GTGCATGAATCAAAATTATTCCGTTATAATAATCAGTTTATATACAAAAGAAGGATCTAACTATGGTTCACCTTTAAGTGTAATGGCCGAAATTTTACTGGATGAATTCGAAGTAAGCATGGTAAACAATAATAATATCCTGTATTATTTTAGATATGTGGACGATATTATTATGTGTTGGCTGGGTAATTCCAATGAATTAGATCTGTTTCAAATTATAATGGCATACACCCCAAATTCAATTTCAAACTGAGGAAAGAAACAAACAATTCTATAGTTTTTAGATTTGACCTTAACCAGAAAAATAATGACATGAATTTAAAATATATAGAAAACCCGTGCACAGATATTACAATACCCATTTCTTCTTGTCATCCATGGCAACCTAGGTGTGGCTTATAAATCAATGATACATCGGTTATTCACCATACCCCTTAATAATCATAATTTCCTTTTTAGATTAAATACCATTTACAGTATAGCATTGTGAAACGGATATAACAAAATGTATTGATGGACTCATTAATAAAAACAAAAGAATTATAAATAAAAGTATCTATCCAACACAATCTAAGATCAAAAGAAATATATAGCTAGTTTGACATATTTTGGTACAATTTCGGGAAAATTTCAAGATTATTAAAAACATAATATTTATACGGCCTTTAAAACAAATAATAATTTGAAAACTTTGTAACAATAAAAGATAAATTACACAATAATAAAAATCTGGAATTTATAAATTAACTTGTGATGACTGTAAATAATATATATAGGACAAACCGGACGTTGCTTTGAAAAAAGATATAAAGAACATATTTCGGCCTTTAAAAATAATAAATCAGACAGATCCCATTTGCTAAACATCTATAGAAACCGGTCATAAGCTTAATAATGATCACAAATTCGATGTACATGTGTGTGAGAAGGGTTACGTTTGAATGTTTTGGAATCCTTCAAATTTTAAAATAAAGAATAATAATATGCTCAACGACCAAATTGACGTTTATAAATCGCCATTATTGGACGCTTGCCTGTAACTACTTAGGTAATGTTGGTGATGGTTGGTCTGTGACATTTGACAAGCATGTCTATCGGTGGTGATCTGTGGCTGTCTTAATAATGTTTCGTCGCTCTTTGACCATTGCATGGCAGCCTGTCTAACGAGGTTGTGTTGGTTGTTTTAACGCTCCTTGCACCCTGGTGGATGTGACTGTCGGCAATTTCCTGAAGATGTGCCTTGTTGGCATGAAACGTACGTAGAACTAAACAATTTAATAGTTGGCGGAATTAGATAATTATAATAATAATAACTTAGGTGTTCGATATCTGTCAATCCTCTGGAATCAATATTCAATCATTTGGATAGAGATTCGTAGTGGAGAGCAGATTCGAGGGTCAGCGGTGGGTTGCATGCTGCATGTTAATACATGTTGCGGCAAGCGTCTACTATGGATTTCCGCGAATTAACACCTCATACAATACAAAAGTTCATTTTGACATCAAAATTACCGGACTGAAAACGCTTGAACCAGTTTTGTGCTACGCCTTATTGATACCGTGGAATCCATAAACAACACAATTTTTTTCAAGTCTTTTGTTGCATTTATCATAATGATACTTCATTTCTACGTTATGTTTTGCGATAATTCCACTCATTTTGAATTGGACAGAAAAATAATATGTAGAAACAATATTTTTTAAGATATTAAATGGTATTAAAACTAACCAGATACAAACAGCATAACCAAAAAGATTTTACTGCAACTTTTTACTGTGAATACAAAACCTTTTTCTCCGACCTATGCACGAAACCGACTATTTTTATTACAAATCTTCTACAAAAATATGCTAATTTATCATGTTTAAAGAACCTTCTCCCAAGACCAAATCAAAAGAACTTTTTTAAGGAATATCGTTCTAAATTATTTAAATTTTTTGATAGTCTAATTAAAATTTTTGCTCGTTACGGTAAAATGTAGAGACACAAATAATAAGTTTCTCTAATTTTTAGCTTAAAATATTTATTTTTGATGGTCGTTCAAAATTGCTTTCAATTTTTAAACGCTTTGCTTTTTATGTTTTCAAGCAATCTTAAAATATGTATTAATATTAAGATAAGACGAGCGATCTATAAAAATAAATATTTTTAGTTAAATTTAGACATTTTTTTTTCTATTGTATGCTTATACAGCAAGAATATTCTATGCATATCTATGTCAAGTTCCTAAAACAAGATGTCATATTATATCATCAGATTGTGATAATAATCAAAATAAACTAGTGGTTCGATATCTTATTTTTACTTACTGATATCGAATTTCGTATTATTTTAGTTACACATAGATAGAAGAGCTAAGTGCTACATTCACCTTATGAATATGAGGACTCCATTGGAACTTATAGATAGTATCGATAAACTACAGTCGTTTTTCTCATATTAAACTAGTCTCGAGTCCATATTTTACATTTGGAGTGAAACTTCTATACATCGATCTATTATCAAGATAGCCATATTTTGGTGGTCAAAACAGATTCTTGTTCTTGCTGAATAAAAATAAGATATTGTTTGAGAAACAGGGCTAAATTTAAAAAAACAAAAAAAAAAAGCATTCGTCATCTTTTTGATCCGAAATTCCACAAAGCGGATGGCATTTTATAAAGGAAAGAAAAACGCCAATACATTTACTAAAATTTCTTAAGGTCTTTTATTTCCCAACTATTATTACATATTTGAGCTATTGCAAAAACTGTAAATAAATGTGTTGTATATTCTTTCAACAAAAAAAAATTCAAATCTCTCAAATGACATGCATAAACGATTCTTTTGATCCATTTGAAGTTTAAATGAAACCTAGTACAGCTGTTTTACTTAAGTGCAATTTAGTATGACTAAATAACAATTGTAAAACAAGTTTATTTCATTCTCGTGCCAAAGTATATCAAAATAATTCTAAAAATTAATGTTATACGACTTGTTAATTTAGAAGTTTAAGCACATTCTCTTCGCATACTTTCTTTTTATTAATTATTTTCATACTATGAGCACTATAGCGCTTAAAACTCTCACCGTATGCACGCCTACAATCAGAGTGATGGTGAAAACCAGACCAAGGACTACCACCAACAGGATAATCATGTTGATACGGACTAGCACAGGATCGACAAACACTTTTCTTGGCCTTATCATAGTTTGTGTGCTGTCATCGTCGAATCTCGAAGAAGAAACCGAGTGAGTGACATGGACCCTCATCGACTAGTCTCATCCACAGCATGACCACCGATATATGACGTCAATCACCTGAAATATGAATAAAATACTATAGTGGCTTTATTATTCGCTTTAAAACAACTTTATTACAAGACTATAGTAGAGATGGGCTGTACAGATAAACGATATTGAGTTTTAATGGTAATATCTTCGGACCATTTGATCCCAAACTGAGCAATTTTGGATACGGGTTATTCAATATAAATTTTATGTACACTTTTTTGTAAATATATACATACAATACATTTAAATGCCCAGACCCAAGACAAACATTTAATTTTTAATGATTTTTTTTTTTTGCGGGAATTGAATCCACGCCCCTAGCGCAGCAAATAGGGTCACTTCCAACTGCGCCAATCAGGCAATCGTTCAGAAGTAAGCATCAGTATGCAATATTTCTCTATATTTTTAAATTATGTTAACTATTAATAATACATTCTCATCATAATTTAAGATTGGTTTATGCCATTGATTTATTTATGAGAGATGGAAGGGCCACAACTCTCGCTTGGCATGATCGTTACATACATCTTTTGTTCTATAAATAATTACATACTTTATAAAAACGAATCAGTTTCAAGTGTCTAAAACTTGATTTAGTATTTACATCTATAACTTTGTATTAATATATTTTGTATAGTGCCCTGTACCGACCCGTTTGTCACACACAATCGACCCGTATATTGCTACTATCAATCTACTTTCATTTGTCCTCTTTAGAAGCAGAATTACCAGTTTACGTGAAGTCTTAACTAATTTTGTTAAAAAATTAAAATGAAAACCAAACAAAATCAATAATCAGATTTATAATTATGCCCATTATAAATTCACACCTATTTCGAAAAAAGTAAGCGGATATTATCTACTCAATATGATATTTGCTTACCTACCTCTCTTGCTCCATTAAGGCCAAGTATGCTTTGATTATGGGTACCTTTAAACGAATATTTCTAGAAAACTGTTATACCTAGCAAACTCAAAAAAAATTCTAAGTATACAAAATATGTTCTGAGTTCTACCGTAGGAAAGCTTAAATACACAGCACGTTCTTTATGATAAAAAAATAATAAAATTACGTTCACTTAAAAACACTAATACCAATAAATTTCTAACAGGACAAACGATAAAAATAAAATTTAAACATTATTAGTAAAATATAATTATACAGGGTTGGCCTTAAGCATTTTTGTTTATAATAAATAGTTTTCTCATTATAAATAAAAAACTAAAATGTCGCTTACGACAAAAAGTTCTGCGTAACTAAATGACAATCCATCTTCCTTACTCTGCCGCTTTAAGTCGATTCCCCTTCTCACAAAACAGTGTGGGGCGTGACGCGTTGCGTTTGACATTGCACTTGGCCTTAAAATCTATTAATCGAATAATTACGCTCGTGGGTTTCAAGTGGTTAAAATTTGTTAGTTTTTAATAACTCGCCAATTTAATTCGCAATTTTTGAGGACGACTATTTTCATTACAAACATTCGCTCTATAGATTTGCTTATTGAGTATATTTTCGTTCATCCTTTGCAAATGGTTAAACCACCTCCACATGTCTTTTTCCAGTTTTGCCATTATATGTCCTTTTAAACGATACTTTTTTCTGACATTATTATTCCTATATTTGCCTTTGAATGACACCCTACACATTTTACTCAGGTATGTATTTCATTTTACTACATGTATTATTTTTATATCGCTTTTGCCGCACTCAAATTTCACTGCCGAGCATAATCAAGACTAGAACTATGTTATGAATAGCAAAAGGTGTATTTCATGAGACACTGATACTATTCAAAACATCATGCAAGGGCTCCTTCACTTTATTTTCCACATTTATTCTCCTTTAAATATCTCTGACTTATTCTCTCATTTATAAACAAACCATCACTTCTCAACACTCTCACATACTGGGCTTTATCATATTTAGCCATGCTTTCCTTCATTCATACCCACAATCTTAGTTTTATTCGCATTTTACTTTTACATTTTTCTTGAACTGTTGTTCAAATGATTTTCATTCATTTCATTTTCCATTGCTTGTAACTCACATGCCAACAGCGTAATAATTACTTGATCATCAGCTTACGGAATGAATTTAGCAGATAATCCACCTATTCTTAGTACACTCAGCATATTCTTTCATCACTTAGTACATATTCTTTCTAATCATAGTCAGTTATCGATGAAAGTTGAATAAACATAGTAAAACTACGTCCCTGTCGACACTCTACGAGTATCAAACCAATCAATGCATTCTCCATTCATTCTGTTACACAGCCAGTAGAACTTCTAAGTATTGTTTGCAATGTCCTCCATCAATCTGCTACTCACGCCATACATGGACAGGATTTTTCATAAACAATTATTTCCACACTGTCAAACTTTTTACAGATTTACGAAAGTACGCAAAACCTCATATAGTTTGTCAACGACTTACGGCGAAAATTTTCGCAAACATTTTGTAAGCCTTTCTCCTTAGAGGGCTATAATGACGGCATCCCATCCATCATTAAGTACTTTAGGGAATTTCAGCACTTAATGCTTAGGACAAAATTTCGCCGTCCTGCAATACCACTGATTGATTATTATTAAATCGCGGTTGCCAACTTTGCTTACGTTTTTTTGCTTTCGTACTTTTTTCCTTGCTAATTTCATTTTCACTCTCAAATTAATATATATATTCGATTGCAGTAATGTTTTTATCTGCAACAATGTACCTTGTATCTTCACACGCAACAACATTTTCGAAGTAATTTTTTCAGCGCTCTTTACATAGTTTTGTTTAATTAGCAAACATTTAATATCGTCTATAATGATGATGTGTCGGAATTATTTGGGATATTTTTAACCATGTTGCAGAAACATATTTGAAGTGTCCAGAATTTTTTTGAGAACTTCCTGCAATGGCCATTCCCTATTTCATTCCTTCTCCTTTATTCACATTTTAGCTCTAATTTATATAGATTTATATCACCGTCAATATCTTTTTAGCTGATTTTCAAACTCTCAGTTTTTTGCATTCTTAGCAGAGAGTAAATCTAGTCGTATTTTTCTTTCACGTGCTCCTATACTATTTCTAAATTTTTCATATTATTATATTTCTTACTGACGTTCGTTCTTTTATTTATTGCACATAATATTTTGTTTCTTCCATTGTTACAGTTTCTATAACTTCCACATTTCGTCACACTACAAACATTTATAGTATTTAATTCCTCAAGCTGTCGTTCAGTCGTTATGCGCTTGTCCGTCACTCGGATCCGGAAGATTATATTACCAACTTTTATTCCTTGTGTTTCCGTAGTGAACATTTTCCCACTTTATCGCCAATGCCGGCACGAAGTGTTAATTTCACAGACCACTAACAAGTAACCTTTGTAAATATTGATGCCACGATAAATTCTCGTATCTGCTTTGCTTTTCAACCGATTATCCACAATCATAATGTTTATATATTTTTCCTTCTCACAGCCTACTGTGAGAGCGCCTTTTTCTGTTATCGAATATATTGTTCCTCATACACAAATTATGCTTTTGGTATAATAGAAGAATGGAATAACCATTCTCTTTCACTTTTTGACTGACTTCAAAGAAAGGAATGAGGTACTCAATTTGTATCTAATTATAATTTTTTGTGTACATTACACAATATGTTCGTCAATTGTGAACCGAATTCAGAATTTACTTTTTTGTTCGAAGTCGAGTTTTCACCAAATCTTGACATTTTAGGGTTTTAGGAAATTAGTTCGATCATTTTCTAGTGATGCCTGTATGTGTGTGAGTGTGTGTGTGTGTGTGCGTGTTCGTGTGTATGTGTTTGTGTGTATATATGTAAATCTCTCATAACTTTTGAACAAATTAACCGACCGAAACATAATTAACGAAATTTAAAAGTATCTACTTAGACTTAGCCAAACGTTAAAATAATTTCACCCAGTAGATTTTGAATAATCTCATATATAAAGTTTTAAGAAAATTGGTTTATTTATTCAAAGATATCGTCAATGAAAATTTTATTAAGTTGTGTTTTTTATAATATTTTGTAACTTGTTCTACTAATAGATGAATTTCGGAAGTCGTTCTCCTTAAATACAACTAAATTCATAAAACCTGTTCATTTATTCGGAATATATTATTGAAGAAAAATTTTTTGAACGCGCCCGGACGGTCGGTAAGGTCCGAACTGAGGTATATCAATCAGTTCGGACCTTACCTTTCACCGACGCTACATCTCAAATGTCCAGGTGCTCGAGCCGTGATCATCTAGGACACTAATGTTTTTGTCATGTTTTCAATCTCGCAATTATATTTTACATATAAACTATATTGACTCACACGGGCCCACGTTTGTATTCACTTCATTCCTCAGCGTGTGCGATGCCGACGGCAAACAGCAAGCAAGTTGTGACGTCTCCCCATTTTCCGCCCGTCCGCGATTATCAGTTGTCTATGGTCTAAAGAGAGACCAACTACAGTTGACAACGGCTACAAAGGAAAAATGACGCAAACATTTTTCAAAAATAGTTGTTGTCAATATTATTTGAACTTCTCTACCGATTAATTCTAAAATGTAATCAGCTTTTCTTCTTAATAAACAAACTCGATCGTTGTTTATTGCTTCAAAATTGGTTGGTTAATTCAAGAATTATCGTTAACGATGTAATCTAAAAAATTTTTTCAAAATGTGTGTGAAAATCTTTATGGATTGATGTTTAATACTTAGACGAAAGATGTAGTAGCTAAAATATTAAAAAAAATAGCGTTATTTAATTGCCTGCTGCGACATAAATTAACATGCAGCATGCATGTTAATTTATGTCGCAGGCAAGCATCTAACACTTAAAGCTTAATATTTTGCAAATTCATCCCTAACTCGAAAAATTGTTTTCACGGATTCTCAATATTTTAAATGAGCTATCCAACGATACTCCATATTGTGCGTTAGACAAGAAAAAATCAACACTTGACGCTTACCATAAAAATGTTTTTCTAAAATTTTATTATATAACTTTGTCGGTGTAATTAATTTGTGTACCCATTCCAAATTACAATTCTTCAGTACTAAGACTCTCTAAGCAGAAGAGACGGACGGACGGACATGAGAAAAATTTAAGGGTTCTTTGTTGACTACGGAACACAATACTGGCTATTTAGGATTTAGTACCAAAATTTGATTTGGACCAACTTGTGACACTTTCAATATCTTTGTTTATTTTAGCAAGAGCTCGATCCGTATCATTAAGATTAAATAAGATACATACTTGAGTGGAAATTATAATGCATTGTAATATCGCGGATATTTGCAGATATCGGAATTAATTGATTACTTATTAATCTTCCTACATTTCGTTTACTATCTACATTAGCGTTTTATATTCTTTTTATATTTATACAAGTTATATGTACTTTTGTACTTGTCTAACTGAAACATACTCCGAAAACTTAAATAAATATTTGAATAGGTTTTTGAGGATGGCATTTATGTTTTAAAAAAATTTGCTTTAATAAATGACAATTTTGCAAGTATCTTTCAGTACGGAAATTAATATTCGGCGAAGGTACCGTCTTTCTATCGAGAATTGTAGAAGACACGTTTGAATTACCTGGGACAAAATACCTTGATTTTTTACCGCATTTTACCCTCAAGCAAATGGTTTAATAGAGAAGATCCTTCGAAACTCTTTGGTTACTCTTATCGATTATGTATAAGCTATAACCAGAGACACTGATGATGTTTTTAGCTTTAGTGGCATTTTTTACAATGGAAATGAAGCACGTTCCATGCCTCTCACTCACATTTCAAAGTACAGGAATGACGTCCTATTCATTAATTAGATAACACGAAGTTAGAAAATGTAAAACGATAACATGAATCAGAGGCAAATGTTTATAAATAACATTATAAACAAGGCCATTAGAAGCATTACAAAGAAGCTGTGATGTAAGAAATTAAGTTTTAATTAAGTTTCGCGTAAGAGACTCAGTAATGGATGTGTACTAAGAAGGATCGTAAGAAAGACATTAAATATCTTACTTATTTTTTTACCATAAGAATTTCAGAAAAATTGTCGAGCGGCACGTATAAAATTGAATCCCACAACAAATGAATGCAGGATATAATACATGAATCTCAATTAAAAACATTTCATCAAAGATTTCCGAAATATCAAAAAGAAATAAACATATATCAATTAATATGGTTTCATTGCTTTTCAAAATATTCACCATGATGATTGATTCACTTTTTTATACACTGAAACCAATTTTTATTGCACTTTTTCCATTCTGATTGAGGTATCTCCAAACGTTGATTTTGAATGCATCGACGGCTTCTTCGCCGCTCGAAATTCGATGTATTTTTGACTTGCTCAAGTTCAAAATATACTAGTCTCAAAGCTCAAAGACTTATCTGAACCTTTCGAGCTCGAAAATTCAAAAACGGTTGACCTCGTAGGTCATTCCTGAAAATTTTGCTACTTTCGTTCTACTTCTTCAATAGTATAGCTAACAGAAAATTATTAAGTTTGAGGTCAACATTTCAAATTTATGTTTTTCTAAGCTCTCTGAACATAAAATACAATTTTAATGTGTTTTAGCTCTTTAAGTTCAAACATCTAGATTTAATTAAACAACACACATTTATTCTTCATTTTTAAGATATGATATCTATCGAACGCGTCGATTGATTTTGCTTTGCCTTGCAGCAGTGAACGCAATATTTTAAGGAGACAGTTAAACTATACCAAATATCAATCCAACAAGAACTTTGGAACTTTTTTTGGAAAAAAACATCTTTTTTGTGAAGTTTTTGTTCACGATATATATCGAATGAACCAATCGATTTTTATGCACTTTACAACAATTGATGATGCTTTCTAAACAGATGAGCAAGGTAAATTTATCGATACAGTAGGTTAAGAAATATTCTAAAAATATTTCATGAACATATTTTAAACACACGCACACACGTACAAACATCACTCGGGAAATAATCGAAATGGATTCCCGAGATCCTAAATCGTCGGGAATTGGTGAAAACTCGATTTTCAGAAATCGGACTAAAATCATTAATTTCCAAATGTTATGATTTTTTTTTATCTTTCATATAATTTTTATAGCGGTAAATTAAAAATAATAGCAAGCTTAAGGGTTATGCGTTTTTATGATTCCGTAATTCAAAAGGAGAGGAAACTTTGTAGGATCACTTCGTTGTCTGTTTGTCTGTCAAAACTCATTTTGTCAGAAAGACGTGGAGGCATTAACTAGAAATTAATGCTAGTCAAATATTTATATCTATAGCCCATACAAGCTCTAGAAAAACGAATTAACAAGTCATTGTAACGAAAAGATTTATAGGTATAATTTGACACTTATAAATAAAATCTATAGAATGCTTTTTTTTGACTTTGAATCATTAAATTTGGCAAGACGGTTTCACGGTAAAGAAAGAAAATGAATAATTGCTAATTTGTAGTTATATCACACTAAAATATTTTCACAGATCATTATTCCGAACAAATTTTTTAACCCTATTAGAAATCTATACATAATTTTATCTCTTTTGGAAGTTGAAAGATTCTTTCGTTTATCGCTTATATATATTTACAGTAACTTTATTAAAACATCCCTTTTTTTATAATGTCGAAATGTATATTCTATTTGATTGGACTAGTTGATAGGTTTGCATAAAACAAAACACCAACATTCATTTTTGGTCGCCTCACTCAATGCCCTTGACCCGTCCTTCACCGCTTCGGCCACAACTATCACGTGACATCTTCAATGATAGTTCGTTCCCTTTCGTCCTTTCGCTCCAATATCATCTCTGTGCACTTGTGCAAATACGAAAAAATAATGTTGAACGTTGAGCTCGATGCGTCCCGTCACGGTGGTGTAACTCTTCGATATATATTCCTATTAATCTTGGAGACCAAAATGATTTTAAAATACATTAAATTTTTTACTATTAGTGTACACTGTCAAATATAACTGTCCTAATAAAGGGATTGTCTAAAATTAACTTCCTAATTCCATTAATCGGACTCATTGCAACTCATAAATACTATCCATTTCCAATAACTTTTATAAAAATTACAATATCAGTGTGGTTAAATAAGTGATAATCAAATTCTGGAATTTGAGGAGTTCTATAAATCAGTACAGCGCGGGCTTGTTACCACTTTTTCTTAACAGCAACTTGCACCAAAATTTATTTCCAGTTAAATTAAAGGTATGGATTACTTAGATATCTATAATTAAAACTACAGAT
Organism: Eumeta japonica; assembly: GCA_005406025.1. Taxonomy (NCBI): domain Eukaryota; kingdom Metazoa; phylum Arthropoda; class Insecta; order Lepidoptera; family Psychidae; genus Eumeta; species Eumeta japonica. The sequence continues at coordinate 11,544 of BGZK01002124.1, forward strand.
AATTGATGAAAATCATTCTAACATGTAAAACCACATTTTAGTTTTATTTCTGGATTCAAATTTGCGCTTATCCGACAAGATTGGGTTGTTCTAGGACCTTCTTCGGCACTGATATTCATCTTCTTCGGTAACATTTTTCTATGTAATACCTGGTCACTTTCAATAGACTGTTCGACATGAATACGATCAATTCGACAAAGAAATTACACAAAAATGATCATTTTTGTATTCACTTTAACAAAAAGTAACAAAAATACGGCAGCGGGATTACCTATATGTCCGTTAATCTGTCTCTTTGTACGTTCATACTTGTAGCAATATCAAGTATTAAAATTAAAACTACAAAAAAATTTTTAAAAGAAAAATAAATTTTATACACCAAACAGTTAAAAATTATGGATATAGAACATGCGTTTCTATATCAACTGAATTATCATTAAAATTAAAGGAGCACTTCACATTGACAATCTCATAATTTGCCTAAAATCATATCATAGTGTATCATAGCGCACTAATAGGCTAAAATTTTGCAATTTCTAATTCAAAGTGGAATTTCACGGTTTCGTTAAAAGTTATCTAGATGCCTACCTAGGTACGTCTGGAAAGTAGATTTTTTTATAATATCAAATAGTCATTACAATAACATTCGTGTATTAGACATAAACACAGAATATAATCAAACTTTCCAAGAAAAACCTAGTGTTTATAATTGTAATTATTTATTTAAATTATATTATTATAACTTCAGGCAAAAAAGTCCTAAATATGATTCTAAAATCTCAGAAGAATATAAATATTATCCTAAAATGTATGCGCATTATAAAAAACGTACCGTATCTAATATATCACGGACACCTTCTGAAGTGAGGCTGCGTTGTGGTGTCATACAAGTCATGTACGTCATAAAAATAATACATTTCATTTTCCAGTATTTTAATTAAATATATATGAAATAAATTCCAACATTATTATATGTGTAGCATTACTTTGGAGGTGCTATTAGATATATTTCTTCTTGGTGGTGTTCATCGAAGACAGGTAAAGATTTCTAAAATTGAATATCAAGTAATGGATTTTAGTGTTAAGAATGAGAGAGTCAAGTTAAGATCATACTATTTCAAACGGATGGATTCCAAAATGTTGTGAAGTTTTCCCACCAAGTAAAATAACTATTCGTTCCCCAACCTCCGTCAGCTTAATCACACCTTCAACTCCTCCACCAGTTTAGCAACGGCACGCGCTTCGGCGTTTCCTTTCGTTACGCTTTTCTTGTCAGACCAATACTGCAATATAACACGATACACGTACGTATGACGTGACCGTTCCATACGAAGTGCTTCGTTTAATACGGCAAATTCTTATGTAAATATTTAATCACTCGTGATTAAATCTCAGTCAACGTAAGACCATCTTCAAATGCTGCATGTGCTAAACGTCTAAATTTACCCAAGTTAATAGGTTTTATTTTTTACTCATATAAAGGTACATTATACGCCGTAGCACATCGTTTAGCCGATTTCAATGTGCCGCCCGTGCTGTTGACTTAACCGCTCCCACTGTCGCCGCACTCGCTCTCTGGCGCTCGGAGTCTCAGGACACCCTTTCGCCAAGATTGGATACTTCTCCAAATACTCTAACAAAGTTGAGCTGTTGATGGGTGAGATGAACACTCATTTAAACTTGAACATTAAATATTTTTAAAAAGTAAAAGAAAATATGTGAAACGTTGTATTGTGTGAGGTGTTAATTCGCGGAAATCCATAGTAGACCCTTGCCTGCGACATGCATTGACATGCAGCACGCAACCCACCGCTGACCCTCGAATCCGCCTCTCCACTACGAATCTCTATCCAAATGATAGTATTGATTCCAGAGGATTGACAGATATCGAACACCTAAGCTAATGTTATTTATTTTTATAGTTATCTTATTCCGCTAACCGTTAAATTGTTAATTCTACGTACGTTTCATGGCAACCAGGCACATCCTCAGGAAACTGCCGACAGTCACATCCACCAGAGTGCAAGGAGCGTTAAAACAACCAACACAACCTCGTTAAGCGGGCCGCTGTCATGCAATGGTCAAAGAGCGACGAAACATTGTGAAACGTACTATTATTATACCTATACATAATACTCAATTTTCTATCTCGTATTATAAAAAAAACATTTAAAACTTACCTCATATTAAACAATGAAATTTAATCTTAGGTAATTCATTGTTCAAGACAACGTTTGTTGACATATGAACATAAAACTTTCTTAAGTCGCAAAAACGCTTTAATAACGTGTTAGTATGCCAGTATTTTCAATAACACTTTTTTTTTATTCTGTATGAATACAAAATGAAAACAGAAATTTACCTATACTAAGACATATAGACTTTAATCAACAATTCTTAAAGCGTTTTTTTATTAAAGAAGATGAGAAAAATAATATCGATGACGATGGCTATGAGATCTCTCAATGTATTAATCCCTAGTGCGAGGAATCTAAAACTCAAGCTCACTTCACTTCGCCGTTATTTCTTACAGAATATCAATTCAAGGTCATTCGAATTCGAATACGAAGTGAAAGTGAAGAACAGTGCGAGATTCGAGTTATCGTACAAATTTTAGGGTGACAAAAACATAAGACTTATGAACGAAGCTGTAACGAAGAAATTATAAGTTTGGCAGAAGCGATTAAATATATTTTCATGCACTCTTTTTATTTAAAACCTTACAATTAATCCAATCAAATAGGCATTTTGGGTTAAACGAGAGTTGTTTTTTGTTAAAACTCAATAGTTGACGTTGAAATCAAGTGTAAAATAAGAGCAATTTATTTTTAAAGAAAAAAAAACTAGAACAAGTTTTGTCATGACGTTCTAATAAAAGAAACTACATGATATTGTCCAAATTATTAAAACATTTTTGTGTTCTTTATGCTGTATATTTTGAGTGTCGATTAAATTTCTTCACACATAGGGACCGCACGTGAAATATAGAGCCAGCACCATCGTATCGAAATAAACGCTCTCTAACGTTGAAAAAAGTGGGATCAAAACATTCAGCTGTAAACAACAATAAATATTATTAAAAAGGGAAAAATAATAAAACATGGTTTTCAACCGGTTGTGAACAATATATTACATGGCCCAAATAATAAAAAAAAAACCGGCCAAGAGCATATCGGACCATGCACATTATAGGGTTCCGAAGTCATTATTGCAAAGAAATGTACTGCAGATGAAAAAGTACTTTGTCATACTTTTTGCATGTTTCACGCATTGTTTGCGAATGTGGATCTAATGACAGCCTTGCCTGACTCAGAGAGCGATACTTTGAAGGTAGTGTACTTAATATTTTTGTCATAATTGCTGTATTGCTTATTTCTTCGTCAGTCTCATTTAATTTTTTTAGCTAAGTTCTCTGCTTTGGGAGTATGATGTGCAATAATCTGTTGATGACATTTTATATTGATAGAATTTCTCATGCACCATCATATTGTTTAGCTCCAATTTTTGTTCTTAAATTGACTACAACTTTGTAATCACTTCCGTAGCCATTTCACAATTTTCAATTAATGAGATTTGGTTAAGATCTCTAGATGAAGTTAATAGAAACATGGCCATGCCATCATTTTTGTTCCACTGCGTTATATCACCCAGCCTAGGTTTTTCTTCGTGGATATTCAAACCTTTCGCCTTTAAGGTACAATTGACTTGAAATTTCCATTGTCGAATAGTCTTAATATTAAATTTCTCAATTCTCATTGAATTTGTTACTTCCATGATGAGTTTTAAGGTTATTGTCTCGCGACCGCGAGTGCGATGACTTCACTTTTAAGTTCTGGTCTTTGTTCAATTTATTACGAAACGTACCATCGCCCATAACCTATTATGGAGCCAAAAGAAATTAAACAGAAATTGAGTAAAATTCCTAATAAAATATCTTTATTACTTTTACACATCCGAATTACAAAAAAATGAACGGGGGGAGATCATAGACACAAAAAAACGCTCCAAGCAGTTATAACGTAACAATTTCTTAGCTATGAAACCTACCTTGTGACTATTTTTGTTTCGCCATTAAAATAAAAAGTGTATTTTCTGTGTTCGTCTACACTTTCACCTAATGTTTTTACTTCACTAAAACCTATGACGTCGCATTTTATTTTATAAATGATATCTCTAATTCGACTTGTCTCGCTTATGTTTTTAATGTTAGGCAGTTCAGGGTGGACATATAAAGGTTAGTGTTTTTTTTTTTTTGTTTTTGGATTATTTTCTCCTGTTGGAACTGGAAGAGATTGGTCAATATCCCCCACGGGGACCGGCCGGCTTGGGGTTGGTGTTATTTCATTATACATTTGGTAGTGAAAATTTTACACGTTTTGTTTTCTTCAGTTATTTTCAGTACACTGTTTCTCAACTTTGGAGATAGCAATATTTACACCATTATAAGTTAGGTATTTTCTTTTGACTTTATATGGCAGTAAAGTATCATCCTCAAACAGTACTATCTCATGAACATCCTTAATAAGTTTTGGTAAGTCATTAATATAAACTGAAAATAGAAACGGTCCAAGAATCGGATTAAAACTTGTGTTACCTATATATGGACTATAAATCTAGATGATCGATTTCATACTCCTTATAGAGCAAAGTTACATCTGGTAACCCTCAAACTACGCCTTCATTTAATTAGTGGCATGTATCAGTATTTTACCGAGATGTGAACTCTATTAATAGAGTTTTTACTATACCAATAGATTCCAATTTAGACTCACGAGTTCCAAGTAGCCAATGATGAGGCAGCCCGTGTGCAGGTTGATGCAGCAGCAGCAGCTGTTGCATAAGCAGTTCTTCATTTTGATTCTGCATATAAGTAATTATTGTGAATTTCAGTAGAATTATTTACAACCCTTGACACTACGTAAATGTATACAAAACAAAAAGAAAAAAACAATGATCCATTTTTTTATCAAATTTACATTATCGCGATATTTAAAAAAATGTTTATTTTCCCCTCAATCAATTTATGTAAAAATTGTTCGTTATTGATAAACTATATTTAAAGAATAGGGTTCATATCATTAGATGTACACATCTTTAAAAATTAGTCTATATTAAATAATGCATTTGTGTTTACCCATTTTTCTTCTCTGTAAGTCATTCCTAACTTTACTGTAGTGAATGTCAATGGTGTACAAAAAATGTTTAAGTAATAGTAAATGTATAAAAAATGACACACGGCAGATTCGTCGATTTGTTCTCATTACGGTAATATTAAATAACCTCTGCTTTGTTGGTGTTCTATGTATTTTGATATTTGGCGCGGTGTCGTAAACAGAATTTGGGTCAAAGGCTTTGTGTTCCAATAGTAATTCGTATGGAATGTAATTGGTAGCAGAACGCGGAATCATGTTTTAGGCTAGTGTTGCCGTGGACACATATTGGGGCCAGTTTTCTTGTGTTTTCGTCCACATATGATTTTAGGTATTCCTTCAAAGTGGAATGGCTATGTTCTAGAACGACTTAAATTTGTAGATGCTGTGGTGATGACCACATTTGTTTCATTTTAAGAAATTTACAGGTTAGCTGTTCAATTGGTACCTCGTTCGATAGAAACAGTTTTAGATATTCCAAATAATAATATGAAATGAAGGAGTCATTCAAATAGGTACATTCACTAGTTTTTTTAACAATTATCCATTCTTTAAAGGATATGCTTCGGAGAATTTGGTCAAAACAATTTGACCTGTAAGAATGGATTTTAGGGAGTCTGATTCTGAAAAAGGACCGACGATATCAAGGTATACACTTTGAACGATAAAGTAGAAGTGCTAGTTATTTACATACGAACACGATTATTTTTACTTAGGGGTTTATTTTTTTGACAAGAAGGACAATTCTTTACATAATTTTCGATGTCTGAACGCATACGTTTCTAGTTAGCAAATTCTACAGAACATTCGAAATAATGACCATGACCAATGACATAAATGACCATGTACAGGAATATCACGATTTTCAATTATTACTTTCCGTATTTCGTTTGGTAACAGATGGATTATTTCATTATGATGAATGTTTTTCGTGATACCGGTGAAATAAGAACAGGATTCAGTGATGTACTTTGACCAAAGAATGGGATTCGAAAGGATATTTTAAATTGGACAATTTCGTTGACGGAATCGGAGTCTGTGACTATTATTTCATTTCTTTAACTTTTTATTGTCTTAAATATGTCTTGAAGGGAACTTGTATCAAAGTGGTTTGCGTTGGTGAGTAGGAAGTAGTAAGTTTTGTCTTTGACGTTGAGGGTTTTGATTGACTGTAGTTGTTTTTAGTCATTGTGAATTCATCAGGGTTTTTTCATGTTGTCTAGTATTTATTGAATGTAAGGATTAAAGTCATCCAGGTCTATGGCTGTAGGGATTAAAATTATTTTAAATTTACTCTTGAGGAAACTATCGTTGTGTTCACTAATTTATAATGTTAGATTGGACTTTCGGATTAACAATATTGTTTTAAAAAATAGTCATCGTCATATTGACCTAGGATTATAGAAGGCGGGGAAAAATTAGAATTTTAACTTTATGAGTTTGGTCATGATTTCGTATCTTGAGTTGGTTTTTGAAAGACTAACGATGTCAGCTAGTGAATTGAGCCAACATAAAGATATATAGGGCAGAGATGGCAATAATTGTAATGCATCAATATCGTCTACGTCGGAATCTTGATTAATATGATTTTGGATTCCGGGGTTAGATTGTGATTCTGTATCGATAGAATTAGCAGAAATTTGCAGCGATTTTGAAAGGAGTATTGAACGGGATAGAGCACCTGCAGCAGAATTTAATTTTCATTTTCTATAAATGATTCCATATTCATATTTTTTTAGTTTTAAGCGCCATCTTTAAAGTTTGCTGCTTGTATCGGTTTGGTTAAACAACCACTTGAGAGATCTATGATCTGTGTCTATAAAGGATTTTCGGTCATAGAGGTATTTTTAGAAGGAAGGAGCGGAAGTTTTTCATGCGAATGTTATTGTTAAAATCTTCTTTCCAGTGATAAAGTATACTGTTAAAGCAAGTAAAGCATTCACATTTATATAAAGTTCGGTGAGACAAAGGCTAGGTCGACCTTTTCTGATTTCGCTTTGGGAAAGTATAGCACTGATGGCATAGTTAGAAACGTCGCAAGTGATGAATAAGGTTTTAGAAAAATCGAGATATATAAGGATAGATAGTTTGACATTAGATAGTTTTTTGAATCTATCAAAAGCGAGTTCATGTATTATATGTATATACTTGCAAAAATATGTATATATGTATCTTATCTACTATTTAGTACCCATAGTACAAGCCTCGTTGCTTAATTTAGGACAATATGGTAATGTAGCTATGTCCGAAGGTATATTTATTATTATTTTTTTACCAGAAGAACAGAATATTCCTTTTTTAATTTAAAATTAATGTTTTAAAAAATTTAAAGTAGTCGGGCATAAGGTGGCTATAAAATGAAAATATGAAATGGGGCCAAGAAGATTTGACAAACACTTCGGAATAGGACATTATTGAGTAATTTTGCTTTTCAGGACTAGGCTTAACGCTTTTATATATGATAAGATGTCCTAAATAGGCAACTTTCTTTAGAAGAAATAGGAATTTGTCCAGTTTAAGCTTGAGTTTGTATTTGGAAGTCCCTGAAAGATTGAAGACAGGTTTAAATAGAAGATCTTAGCTCATAAATATATGTCGTTTTAGTATACAAAGTATTCTATTTTTTGTAGATCGGATAATGTGTTCAATATATATATATATATATATATATATATATATATATATATATATATATAGGTATATAAAGGTGGTTAGTGCATTTTGAGTCCAAGCGTTATGATATTAAATTCATGGTGTCCTTGAGAAAAGCTAAATGCAGTTTTAGGAGCATGCGGTAGTGACATTGACGTCTTATGAAACCCGGAAGCAACGTCTAGTGTTAAAAGAAGTTACATTTTCCTAATTGATATACAGTTCCAATGATTTAACGAAGAGGTATGTCCAACAGTGACGCCTTTCAATTTACACTAGTCAATTACTACAAGCAATTTATCTTTATCTAGAGCATCAAGTTTCTTGGGTATTACCCAGATAGGAATAGACCAGGGGGGTGTAAAAGATTTTATAAAGTCTTTTTGGAGCATTTTGTTTACCTAGTCTTCTACTTCTTTTTTATGGCAGTCGAGCAACAGTAAGATTTAACGTGGAGTATAGGAGTGTCGGACTTCAATTTAATTTGGTATTATATTGCATTATTTGTAGTTAGTATGTCAGTGAGTAGATGAAATATGTCTGAATAAGCGTACAGGGTTTTCTCTTAACCCCAATATAACCATTATAATGAAGAAAATTACAAATCGTTTCAATTCCTATCGTTACAAACTGCGCTCATGAGCTAAATAAATTAAACGTACAAAAGGATTACCTTAAATATATAAGCAAAAATAATTCTAATATTTTAAGTATAAAGTTTTGTGGGAAAACTTTATACTTAAAATATTAGAATTATTTTTCTCGGATGACGACACAGTGATTGATGAGAGGGTGAGAAAACTAAAAGTTGTAAATGATATTATATATCGTGATGATATAACACAAAATTGTGTTTTTAAAACGCCATTATCGACGAACTTTAAACTTTACATTGAAAACGAGGCATAAAATTAAAAATATATATATTACTATACTGTCATTATAAGTTAATTTCGTATTTTAATGATCAGAATTACAATTATTAAAGGCAAACTGATAAACTGCGCGCACACAATGGAGGTGATCCACAAACCTGACCACTAGCAAATTAATCGATGAATTTTGAAGACAAATTAAACTACTCAGTTCGTGCCTCGGAGAGTACGCTTAACCGTACTTCCGGACGTCTCTCTTATTGATGACAACGGTTTTCAGCCCCCGAACCCATTGGACCAGTGTGGCAAGCTTAAGATCTTAGCCACTCGGCCTGATATAAAGTGATTACGGGATCCCTCGGGAAACCTTGTTTTGGGGAATAAACTTATTTACTTCTGTCATGTAATTAAAAAAATAATAATTTCATTCATATTTAGTCATCACATTAGTCACATTTGACTAATACAAAGTTCTGGAAACTTTTGACAAATGTAAAAAACTGTATAATTTTATAATCTAGGAATATTTTTCTTTTTTATTATAATCTAGGAAATTTCTCAACACAAACTAGGAAGTTTATGTTGAGAAACAGTTTTGACAAAGTTTCATAAATTTTGATATGTGGAGAACCTATCATTATGAAAGCATTAAATGAATTCAAATAACATTTAAAGAATAGTAAAATAAAAAATTTTAGAGATCGAAAACAGTCTGACATTGACAGGCTACCCAATTTGTTACGATGACATTTTCTATATTCGGAAATATGTATCATTATTTCATGGCAGTGGTGTCATCAGTTACATCATTAAAAATTTAAATATAATTTAAGCGTGAGTTACACTGAAGAGATGAAGGCAGAAGAAGTGGGTTCTTCTGCCTTCATCTCTTCAGTGTAACTCACGCGCGTTTTCAATGCACTTATTTTTGCGTTATAAAATTCTAGAATGCAATAAATTTTATTTGTTTATATCGAACGTGACATGTTCACGTCTAAATTTTTAATGACTTGTATACGTACCGAGTTTCAAGACGGCTAGTCGAAGTATATACAAATTAATCAGAGCTCAAATGCTTGCAGTCAGTTTCATTTCTATGATAAGTGTGTTCATAAGCCAAATGCGATCAACTAGAAATGTTTATGTAATTCCGTAGAAGAAGGTGGTAATATGGCCCCAATTTGTTTTTACAGTAATTTAATAACAAATGCCTCTTTCACTTAGAATAATACGTGAAAATAATCTTAATATATTTTTTATTAATGGATCATATTTAGTAAAATAATATTTGCGGTTGACGATTTATTTGTCATTGTTCTAAAACAATGCTTAGTCGTCAATTTATTTAATATGAACGTATTATGGCCCCAAGGGAACATATTAAATGTATACATATAAATGAATCAGAACAAAGGAAAAAATAATTAATAACATCACTTAACGACAAAATCGCAAATATAATAGTCAGTTTCAGCACCAGCACAGTCGTTGTGCGCCCACATATGACAACTTAAGCACTTTACCCATCTTTCCTTTCATCGGCAGAAAAATGCACTTCGCAAAGAAACAAATTGCGTCATCATTATCTGGCAACATGCCTTGAACACTATGTCCGGAATCAGAGTCGTCATCAGTGTTTACAAAATCATTTTCATCACCTTCAGAGCCACTACCACCTCCTTCAGCTGGTTTTCATTCACCCGGCCTCTTCCTCGTCTATGGCCTTGTCCTTGTCCACGCCCGTCCTCGTCCACGGCCCCGTCCTCGTCCACGTTTGGCTTCTTGAATTTTCTTAATAGAATCCTCAAAGTCTTTTTGTAAGGTGATGATGTTTGCTTTTGATTTTGCTTTTGACGCTTTCCTTCCCCGTTTGAATGATTTTGTTTTAGCTTTAGGAATCGCTAAAATATCTTGAGGTAATACTACGAGTGATGATCTATTTTGCTCAAGTTGATCATTAGAAAGTTCAACCGCAGAAACCACGGGTAAATCACTGCTAGTGCTACAGGATGGTGTATCTACATTATTTACTATCACGGTAGACGTTTGTTCTTGCTCCATTGATGGTGATAATTGACTTTCAGCAAAATAGTCAAAATCTGTAAAAATATGTCGGTTGAACGGATAAATGCCCGTTACTTTAAAGCCATTAGCAGCCATTTCCCCTGTAATGCTTCTCAAGTAAGCCTTCTCAAATAATTCTGCCATGTCGTGAGGTTTCAGAATTCTGTTGGAATGCAATAAGAATGTGCGGATCTCGTGGCTATAATACGTTTTAAGCCATGAAGGTTCGATCGAGTGGCTGTAGTCGATGTGTCGTGTGGGGTGGTAGACTCACGATGACGACGTGTCTTTCACGAGCAACTTCTAATATTTCAAGATTGTGGGTATGGCTATAATGACCATCGAAAATCAGAAGCATTGGAGATTCTGCTGTTGGATTAGTTTTGTCCAAGAAATGGTTAAACCAATCAGTGAATAAATTTAACTGATTCCACCCCGACGGATGGACTTTGCCAATAGCATAGCCTTTCTCATCTGTTCTCTGCACCATGTTTGTCTTGTCCTCGGCGGCTTTGGAGACAGATTTGTTCGAGGCATCTATAATACAAAAGAGATTATTGTCAATGAACACGAAATGATATTTAACAATCCATATATTGAAACCAAAGAAATAAGAAGTCACATATACATTTAATATGGCCCCAGGGCCATAATACCCTCAAACATAGGGGCCATATTAAACACATTGCACATTTTTAAATCGAGATTATAATGAGAAAATAAGTGTTGAAATTATATATTTACCTTTATTACGTCGAAGTACACTTAGTGAAATTACTGTAAATACAACTGATTATTCTTAACGCGAATATTTAACAAAACACAAGAACACAAAGTTCACAGAAAAAATATGTCCGCCGCGCCTAACGTCACCACAGGTTTGAAATTGTAAGCAGTGAATAGGTAGCGCCCGTCTAATGTGCAAAACTATACTCGACTAGCTGTTGTTGTAGTACGTAAATTAAAATTTAGATGGCCTTCGTATATAAATGAAATAATCTGGGGGCCATATTAGCAGCAGGGGGCCATAATACCACCATCTCCTCTAATGATGGATTGCATCTCAGTGTTTCTAAACTTCTAAACTACTTATTTCTTCTAAAAAATTCTAAACTCTTTACTGATTTTCTACAAATTTACTTTTCATCTGGTGTCAATCGTCGAATCCCTGAAAGGGATCTTAATGTAACGATACAATAACATCAAAATCTCAGTAATATTAAAGTATGTGACGAAAATAATTATTTCCTTTACATTTAATAAATTAATATAAAATACGTATAACAAAATTTCAAATTAAGCCCAAAAATAAATGTACAAAGTTACTCACCTTGTATATGAAATTTCGGGATAAAAACACTACCACTTCCTTGAACAAATGCCGCGCAATAAGAATACAGCAGCGACGCCCGGCTAAATTATTTCAACATCAAGCGCTAGAAAAGTTACATTTTTTTTACATTAATTTTCTAAAATATCATTAAATACAGAAATAGTTCTGAACATAAAAACAATCTCTTTCCTAAGTTCACAAATCTAAACATAGATTTATTTAATGCTATGCTATAAATATTGTAGCATGGATGGTACTCTTTGTGAGCTTAAGGGTATTCGAGATCTTGAATAAAATAAAAACGGCAGTAGGACAACTATATTTATTTAATCAGTTCTTCACTTCCTCTGCTTATGAATTTTATATATTCTCAATCTCACACGTTAAATATTTCCCATTCAACTTTTTCTTATTATCGAGGCTATTGTATGAGGGCAGGAGTCCTATTCAACTCTCTTTTCTATACCCCGACTGTTTTGTTTCTCGTTCTGACTATCCTTCTACAATTAAATTCAAATGAAAATAAAACCCACATTCGTGGACTGAGCAAGGAGGCTGGATGTCTCACATACCACCTACCTAGCTCAGTTACTACAATGTGTTTTTAATTTTGAAATATAAAATATGAAACAAATAACCAACACAATTTAATAATACCAAATCACTCAGAAATAGATATTAATGTTTAATTTAATTTCGCCTAGAATATTATACAGCAAGGGGTCGTTTACCGAACCACTTGTTGGTTCGGCAGAAGTTGTTTTGCCCTTTCCGTTTAATTGCGTCTAGGTTTTTGTTTTCTTTTTGTACTTTTTGGGCATATTTTGTATCATTGAATTTTTTTTGCATCTTCACAAACTTTATTAATGTGTTTTTATTTAGCACCAAACTATGGTACATGAATATCAATACCGATACTATATAGCCATTCGTTGCAACAATTAAAAGGGGTTATTTTTATTATTATTATTGATTGTTGCCGCCGCCGCCGCCGTTTACATACATATTTATTTTTGGAATAAAAATTTGAAATAATCAATTCAATTTAATAATAACACATCACTCTGATGATTAATGTTCGATTTAATTTAGTCCAGAATATTATGTAGTAAGTTGTGCGTCTGCTGGACCAACAAGTGTTTCGGCAGACGCACCACTTGCAACATAATAATCTTTGTTTTGCTGTTTCTATTTAATTAATGTGTGAGTTTATTATTTATTTTATTTTTTATTCATACGTGAATAATGTGGTTTTTTTTTTGACATCAAACCATATGAATACCAATACATACCTATACCGTCACACCGATACCGATGCTATCACATATCGGAAACCGATTTATGATTTTTTGCGCTATGTACATTGTGGATATGAATTATTTTGTTCCAAAATAATATTATATGTAAAAAGATAATGTTTTGTAAAACAAGGCTTTTTGGCAAAATCTTATTTTTATAACTATACTTTGAATAATTATCATAGTTAATACTGAAATGTAAAAATAACATGGTCAAACTACACGTTTTATTATTTTTATAGTCTACTGGTTTTATAACATTCAGTAAAAGTCATTATGAGTGAAAATGCTGAGAAATTCCAGCGCTGAAAGCGTTATTTTAGTGACGTACTACTGAGAGAAGCAGTGCGCATGTCCCGCGGCCATACGCTCCGGGATACCAGTTACTAATCTACGCGAGTTTATTCTCTTAAAATTATCGAGTTTTTATTAACTTTTGACAAAATTGGCATACTTAGTCCAATTTATAAAATCTCCTTATTGAATGTAACGGATTTAATTGTAGCTACACAGCATATATGGATAGGCTTAAATAGTCGCGTTGAATGAAACACATTACAATATTAAAATACATTATAATACTGAAAGTACTGTCTAAATACGTAGGAGTATGTGGTTTAACATCTACTAATTTTATTTTATACAAATATGTATACTCGAAATATTGATATTTCTGTTTATCTCTGTGGTTACTTATAAGTCGACAATTAGTTAACATGGCTTTGCCATTATGATCTAAATACAGAATTGAACTGTGATTTAGAAAATACTATAATCTCCAACCTCTATGAAATATAAGGTGAGTCGTTCTGCCAGAAACATGGTCTCTCTTTTCTAGGACAGTAAAAAGGTGTCCATGATAGAATATCTCGCCCGACAAGCTGTTACGGGCTCTTTATGTGCAAAACAAACAAAATATTTCGCAACGAAATTTCAATGAAACGAGGAGGCAAACTAGCAAAAACTATGTCTTTCCGGCTAAATAACGCCTCGGCTCACATGTCCGCCGTTGCTGTGGTTGTAATTTAAGATGTTGGCTTCTAAATATTTGAACATTCTCTATTTTCACCCGACCCTAGTGATTTCTATTTATTTCCAAGGTTGAAAAAAATAAATAGAAAGGGATTCAAAAGAAACAAAGATTCAAAGAACAGGGATTCAAAGATGATTAAGCAGTAGACGCTGCAGTACAGGAATATTGAGGTGCATAGAATAACGAATTTTTCAAAAAGGAATTTTTAACTAACAAAAAAGATATGCCAAGTGTATTATACTAAAAGTTGACTGATTATTTGGAAAAATAAAATGACATTTATAAAAATTACCGGCAAACATGCTCATTCTTACTTTTTAATGAACGGCTCTCGTTATCGAACCTGCTTATTGTTTGCTTTGTTTACACAAAGAGCGATTTTAGTGTGGAAAATATGATACGAGAGGGTAAATCAGTGCGAAAATGAAATTAAAAAAGAGTGTCAATACAAGTGTAACTATGGATTAATAGTAATGGTTTAATAATAAGAAAGTTACAATAAAATAAAACGAATGTTTCACAAAACATTTTTTTTGGTAATACAAAATATATCCAATTATCATAATATTTCAAATGTAATACTTTGTGACGATGTTTGTTTGGAACTCAATGAAGCACTAACGGTTGAACAGATTTAGATGAAATTTAGCGCACAAATGCGAATATTTTCTGGATTATAGGCATAATATTTTATATCTTCCTCTAATGTGATCCTGTTCAATGATTTATGAGAAACCAGAATAGATATCGAAAACGATAACGCAATTGAAAAAGAGAAGGATGCGGGCATTGAAGAAAAGAACAAAACCGAATAGGAACGAACTGTGGTATCGGAACTTGAATCGAAAACAGGAGCGCATTGGTATGAATGATAGCAAGATTACTTGATACAGAAAATGAGGATTAAGTTATTAATCTACGCGGGCGGAACCACACAAAAATAATAGTTTTATACTAAGTGTAAAGTGAGATAAGAGATTAAAAACTAAAGATATGTGTGTGTGGTTAACAAAATATTAAAAATTATTTGGTAGCAAAGAAAGTAAAAGTGTTTTTAAATGTTTTTCCAAAAATTCTATTTAGCTTTTGCAAGAAAAAAAAGCAAGCCCGCCGGCAACAGGCGGGCCCGTCTTCTTCCAAAGATCTATGTAAAGTCTCCACTTCACGTGAGCCAATACAGGTGTTAACGCGATAGCACAAGTATTCGCCAGGAAATCACTATTCTGTCCACATGTTGACAAGTCGTTCAGTAAAATATAGTGCAAACATCGCTATGAATGTCTAAGTAGTGGCGGCCGCTACTCTTTACTCATTTAGCGCGTGCAAGTACTACCTTACTGCGCACCGCAACAGAGTAATTAAAAAGAAATTAAGGAAAAGAAGGTAGTTAATGCTAACTATGCATTGCATCAGAATCAGGCAAATAATCGTTTTGACATACCTATACATGGACGTCACAGTTTAATCAATAAATATTTTGATATGTATGCAAGCTGATTTTTGTGTCTATTCAGTTCATAAAAAGTCATTAATTTATTTTTAGGAACAACATGAAAAATCGACTTATAGGACTTCTCGTTGAGTCATCTGTAAAATTTCCTAATTTTGTTCGGATGTGAGCCAAAGATTTTGAGTGCCTTTAAAAAAATATTTCCAATGGTTACAAAACAAAATACTGATTATAGAATTGCGATTCCATTGAAAGTACGCTTTACAGTAACATTGACATTTTGGCTACACGAGACAGCTAAAGAAGTTTACATTACCTGTTTATAATTTTTTGCCAAATTATATCTAAAATTGTTTCTAAAGCATGTCTAGCACTCGACGAAGTGTTAAATGATTTAATAAAGGTAAATAAAATTATCTTGATAGCAATTTTTATTTACATAATATTTAGTAAAACTTAAAACTATGTGATCATTTAACAGTACTAGAATTTTCAAATACTTCATACAAGATACATATTATTCTTTGATGGGAACTACATATCTACACGTGCTGCACAACGCACCCTGACATACATACTGATAAGAACCATACTGTCTTTCCAATTACGCAGTTGCATAAAAAAGCAATTGTTGATATTATAATATTTTATAATTAGTGAGGTGTAATTTGAGTTCTTTTAAAAATAATCAATCTGTTTTTTAATAAAAAAATGTATACTACTTCTATCGGCGATCAATATTTTAGTTTATAAGTATTATCACATGTACCTATGTTATAAGATGTAATCAATCAAATGTAAACTTGTAAATAAAAACTGCTGTCGTTCCGCCCCGCCACTTTCCTGTTGCGCATTCGCCACGCGCTAATCGCACTCGCTGCTAAACAGTGATAAGCGCGACCAAGTGGCGCTGAATTATGGCCTACTAATGTTAAAACTAATACGAACAGAGACAATGTAGGTAAAATCAAACCTGCCGGCGGGGAGGCCGAGTTTATACCAGCCCTTCCCCCTAAAGTCAACCCGTGGAATAGGGCGTTCAGCTGACTGAAGACACTGCTCGGCGGGAGTGCCCTAAATCGACCTCGACGTTCCTCGTAACGCGGGTACCGCGGCGTCCGCGCTTGGAGAAGACATTAGCACTATAATGTCTATCCTCCAGATGGTGAGGAGCGCCGAGGTTTCCGACCTCGCGGCTAAATTTAGGAAGGCGAAACACGGTATGGATCGCCTTAAAATTATTTTTGATAACCAAGATTTAATTAATAGGTTAGAAAACCTATAATGTCTACGCCCGGGCGTTTAAATTTAAATTCAGTTGGACGTCACAAACCCAAAAACATATCATTAATTTCTTTCAATGCAAACGGCTTAATTGGTAGTACGGCAGAATTAGGCAAATGTGCACTGGAGTACAAAGGAGATATAATTATGGTGCAGGAAACGTATGGAAACCACATTTTCCAAACTTCTGCAAAATAAGTAACTTCATATTACTACGGACAGACAGACAAGGCGCTCCAAAGGTGGAACCGCGATTTATTATAATTGGGCACTATATTGTTGTCCGATTGACATCCCACCGTTAATTAATATAGAAGCCACCGCGTGTAGGATCAATATGACAGGCCATAGTATTCTAATTTTATTTTCAGTATACCTACCACCTAAAAAAGAATTGCTTCGGAGCGATTTAGAAGCACTTTTCGCCCTAGGGGATGCCGTCATTCTCGTAGGTGATTTTAATAGCAAAAATTCTAACTGGAAATGTAACTATACGAATAGGAACGGTAGAGAGATAGAGGTGCTCGCAGAGAGCCTCCATTTTGATATCGTAACTCCACTTACACCGACACATTATCCTAATAATATTAATCATAGGCCTGATATCCTGGATATCGCCCTCATGAAAGGGGTAGCTCTGAAATTGAGCTGCATTGAGCCCCTCCAGTGGCTCAATTCGGATCACCGACCCGTA
Source organism: Eumeta japonica (assembly GCA_005406025.1). Taxonomy (NCBI): domain Eukaryota; kingdom Metazoa; phylum Arthropoda; class Insecta; order Lepidoptera; family Psychidae; genus Eumeta; species Eumeta japonica. Next base: position 29,377 of record BGZK01002124.1, read on the forward strand.
CAAATGAGGTTAGGCTCTTTCATCGCGGATAGTCCTCCATTAACTAAAACTATTACTAATTGGCTAAAGGTGTCGGCCGCGCTTGAGGAAATCGACACCTCGATACTTTAGTATCGAGGTGTCGATTCTGTGTCGATTCTGTGTCGTGAACTAAATATATCGAGGTGCTATTTATAGCATCCCGAAGGATATCATTTCGACAGACGATATTGACAATGCGATAGGTGCCCTTATCAACCACATCAGGACAGTGGTCGACAGCAACTCTAGAACAGTTCCAGCGAAACCTGATCGCAAGGAACTGCCTAGAGATGTCATCGAACTGATAAGGGATAAGAATGCTTCTTTGCGTCGAGCGGGCAAATACCCTACCTGTGAAAATAGGTCCCGTGCACGTGTTCTCCAACGTAAGGTGAAGGCATGCATGAAGGAAGTTAGAAACGAAAATTAGAGCGACCTTATGTCAGAAATTTTGCCACGTCATAAAGCATACTGGGGACTAGCTAAAGCTCTTAAAACAGAAGGAGCTGTCCCCACTCCCGCTCTGAAACGTCCCGATAAGTCTATCGCGTTCGACGATCAGGAAAAAGCTATGTCTAGCTGACAGCATTGAACATCAATGCTCAGACAATCCCCCTTACGACTTGGAACATGTTAGGAGGATGGAAGAAGAGGTTCGTCACACAGTCTCCCTCCCACCCAAAGACGATCTGGATCCAATCACTCATGACGAAATCAGTAAACATATAAAAGGTTTAAAATTAGGAAAGCACCAGGTAGGAACACCATCAGCAGTAAAGCAATTAAATGCTTTTCTGCGCCACTTGTATCTCTATTGGTCGCGATTTTTAATGCGTGCATCCAAAATTGTTACTTTCCTAAAGCTTGGAAAGAAGCTGTAGTAATAGGTATTCCAAAGCTGGGGAAACCACGCGACCTCCCCGCCAGTTATAGACCTATAAGTCTTTTGAGTGTATTAGGTAAATTATTTGAAAAACAATCAAAACTCGTCTAAGCGAGCATATCATAGGAAAAGGCCTTATAATTAACGAATATTTGGCTTTAGACCTAATCATTCTTGCCCACCAGAGGCCCTCCGTCTTGTAGAATACATTTCGGAAGGCTTTAAAGTCAAAAGGAAAACAGTGGCGGTCTTCTTTGACGTAGTAAAGGCCTTTGATAGAGTCTGGCACGCAGGTCTCATACATAAGCTCTACAAATTAGAGCTCCCAGATCGTCTTGTTTTAATAATCCACCACTACATTAGTAATCGTCACTTCTCTTTCAGACTTGACAATACGTACTCGTCAATGAGACCAATAAGAGCTGGAGTACCTCAAGGCTCCACGCTCTCTCCACTGCTGTACTCCGCGTACGTAAACGACATACCGCGACCGTCAACAGGCGTCCAACTCGCGTTGTTTGCAGACGACACTGCACTCTATATTAGATCCAATAGCTTAGGGAATATTCTCCCGAGGTTGCAGAGAGCCATTGTTGAGCTGACACAATGGCTCCGACTCTGGAGAATCAACGTGAATCCTGACAAATCAGCATCCATATATTTTAATTACAGCTCACATAAGGTATAAATTCCGGTACTATTTGATACTACCCATCTACGTATCTTAAATCAACCAATTCCGTGACAACATCACTATAAATATTTAGGCATCACGATCGATAAGCATCTCCATTTAGAGATCATATGGCTCGTGTTAGAAAACTAGCATTATTTTACCTATCTCGCTTATACGGCATGATTGGTAGAAAAAGTAAAAATGTCGTTACGCAATAAGCGTACGATATATATGATAATATATGTATCAGGTCCGTCATGACTTACGCGAGTACAATTTTTGCTCACGCACGACCTGATAGACTTAATGATCTGCAAATAGTGCAGAATAAATTTTGTAGAAGAGCAGCTGACACACCATGGTACGTCAAAAACTCTGTACTTCACCGGGACCTAGAGCTCCCAACTATTTCTAAATATATTGAGGACGCATCAGAGCGTTTCTTCGATGTAGCGAGTAGCCATCCAAATCCCTTATTAGTTTCGGCCGTATCATACGAGCCACCTCCTTCACATCACCTTTGCAGAAGACCACGGAGCATCCTGCTAGATCCGCCTGACGATCTTACCGCCAAGGTGGAAAAATTAATAGAATCAAATAAGATGGCTACTGACTAGGAGTAGGGATTAACCCAATCGTTACGACCTTGTAAGGTCATCCAATCAAAGCGCTACCCGCGCCCCCCGGAGTCCCCCTTTGAATTTGCAGTCCGTGCTGTAAACTTCACGTAACCTCCTATGCCGAGGTGTCTGTTTATAAGACACCCATAGGGCAGTCACGCGACGACGGCATCACTATATCGAAATGGCCGCGCTCTAGATGAAGGCGTCATAGCGTTTTGTTTGCGCCACAGCAGATTCAAGTTGTTCAGGAGGTTTTTAGTCTATGAGAGTTGGACACACCTGTGTGTCCGGGCGCATGGACGGCCCATAATGGGTTTTTCTCCTCCTTCCCCACCCCTTTCGCACGGAGAGAACTACAAAAAAAAATGCTGAATTATGGATCGTGGATTGGATCATGGAATGGATCGTCGTGGTTTCATTGATCGTGGATTAATGGATGATGGATTGTAGATCGTATGAACTGAATAGTCGTGGCCTGCGCCTCCTAAGTTCACTCCTAGTCAGCCAGATCGGCAGCAGACGTGTAAAAATAAGTTTTTTATTTTTCGCCTTCAAGTCGGCAGAACGGCCGAGTTATCTTCCTTGGAAAATGGCGGCCAGATCGGCCAAAGTGTCCTTCCAGCGCATCGTCGATTAGAGAGCCTTTCTATCGGTCATAGTTTCTATCGAAGGCCTGAACAAGAAGAAGGCGATCTCCAACAACTTCCTACGGTAAAAAATTACAAAAAAATGGGAATAGATGCCATTGGGCGGGACTCGTTATTCACTTCTTCATTTTTATAGACAAATGTATTAACTAACTTAAACTATTAACATGCAAATACATTTTCACGATAATAGAAGACAGACTAATCTAATACATAAACATTAATGTTCATGTGTTCACATTTTCTGCGCTGCCTTGCCATTCGTACCATTACACTAAAAATATGTAAACTTATCGCTTACGCTTGCGCGAAAGCCAGAGACATGCAAAAAATATACCACTTTTACCAGACTTCCTCTACGTATTTGTACCTACTGTTGAATCAAACCACTGAACCGATTCTAAAAAAATCTGTCATAAGTGTCACAGTATTCTCTGAAGTAATATAACCTAAATTACATTTGGATACTACTATTTATCCCAGCTTTAGTTAGATCGAAAATCTGTCGGTGCGGTGGCGAAATGGAAATCTTAAGCGGAACAGAGAGCAGAATCGAGAATGGACCAAAGGTCAAAACAAAGTGTAGAACTGAAATTAGAATAAAGAGCATGACCGGAATCAACATAAGAAACCGCATCTTAATCTGAATTAGATACTGTTTCTTATTTTGATTCGATCAGATCGAGCTCAAGAACGGGATCATAATCGACATTTGCTTAGATTGAGACCAGGCTTAGAATCAAAAGAGGGACGTCGATTGGAATAGAAAGTCAGACAAATTGGAATCAATAGCACAACCGGCATCACAAAACTAGATAACGATCGAGATCATGATTGAAAGCTTGATCTGTCGATAAATGAAGACCGAAAGGAAAGATTTATTCCTTGTCCACGCGGGAGGAGCCGCAGGTGAAAGCCAGTTTATTCTAGATACATCTTATTTGAAACAACATCATGAAATAAAAAACACAATTGTATTCAAGCTCAGTAAATAGAGAGCAAATTATTTGAATTCTTTAAAATACATCGCTTGGATAATATATTATCAAACATATTCTAATAGACAGCGTGGACAGTACGACTGTAATATAAAATAAATCAATTAGTGTTTTTGAAGTTCGTGTTGGGATTGGAAACCCCTCAGTTATCTTAAAGTCGTAAGGCGGTTTCTAAAGATGCGTAATTTTATAGACGACTAGCTGCGGCTCGCGATTTCTCCCGCGTGGTGATGGAAAATTGTGATAATAATGATAATAGAAAGTATTTTACTTTTTTTGTCAATTTTGCATTGTTTTTATATTACTCTGCTATTCTGAACGGAGACAAATGTGACAAATTAAAAATCATGAAAATCGATCCAGCCGTTCTCCAGTTATTAAAATATTTATTTTGATATAAGGATCAATTTGTTACTACCAAATGTGCGTTACAAATAAATTATCAATCATTATTGTATTTATAGTTCACTATTTTGGCGATAACGGCTTACACATAAAAGATTGATATATGCTGTCACGGGCTTTAATGTAGGACTATTTAAAATAAAAAATTCTATTATACACTATATATGTGTAATTCTAACGTTTTTGCGGCGCACGCCAGAATAGCTTGCCGATGACAGATTTTTTCCTACTTATTCAAAACTTATCGTTATATTATAGATAATTCACACTATATCTTTAAAAAATATAGCTTATGTATTATTCTGGTGTGTAAGCTATATTATTGTACAGTTTCATCAAAATCTATTCAGTACTTTCTGTGTGAAAGAGTAATAAACATACATCCATAAATTCTTACAAATTTTTCGCGTTTATAATATTACATAGTAGGATGCCATTGGTCACTTGCCAGCTTCGCTGGGCATTATATAATTTTTCGTTTAATATAACTACAAATGAACGATTTTTCAATTTTTTCCTTTACTTGCACTATGAGATCTTTCTTTGCCAAATTTCAGATCAATTCAAAATACCCTACTAGTTTTAATTAACTTGTGACTTTAAAAAAATGAGGCATAAATGACCGTATTTTGGCTGGATATTTGGTCACCTTCACTTAGAGTTTAAAATTTTCTGGAGCTCTAAGGGACCTTAGACCTAAATATTTAATATTAACTTAAAATTGATATCTTAACAATCTTGAGAAAAAAAGTCTTGACAGATAGACAGACGGTTAAAGAAATGTAGGTTCCTTTTGTGTTACTGATAACAGTTATTAGCAACGGCCGGTTAAAATATAATTAAATTCAAAATGTCTTTATTTCTTAGATTATAAAATAACACGTCATAATATTTGATAAATTTCAGCTTTACTACTTGTTTGCAAGGCAGTTTTCCTTCACGAAGAACGAGCAAGAAACTCAAGGGTAGCTCTTTTCTAATTTCATCATGAAAAGCCAAAATAAATACAAAACCATTGATGAAAAAAAGAGCTGGTAAGAAATCAGCCACTTATGCCAATGGATATTTGTGTTCCAAACATTCGGAAATTGTATAACACCCCTGATAACTGGATGATTGATTAATAATGCTTTTTAATTTATATAAGGGTAAATCTTGTATATCCACAAGTACCCTATAGATATGCGCACACAGAGCCCTCTAAATTAATTTGTGACTGCATGATCGACCAACATGTAAGCACAATTTTCTTTAAAATTTTTCGTACAAGTTTATGACGATCACGATTTCTTTCAAATTTTCATATATTAATTGGGATGCCAAAGTTAAGACTTTAATTTTCTTACTTACTTTTAAGAGATCTATGAGGTCCAAACTTGAAAATTGCACGAATGGTCCTCTTTTGAAGTACAAAAATTTTATGAACATCGGCGGCATCTCCTCACAACAAGATGCCATACGATATCAGGCTATGGAAACAGCCAAGCTAAATTAATTTAGTGGTGTCAATGTCTGACAATTTTCGTGTCTTTTTGACAGAGCCTTTTCGCCAACTCACTAATAGAAAGACCTCTGTAGTCTAAAGTAATAAATGTATAAAATTACGAATTTTATACATTTGATTTCGATTTATTTAAGAAGTTAGTTGTTTATAGTGAACTATTTCTTTACTTTAGAAATAACATTGTTCACATCGTCATAAGCGTGCTGAGATTTTTTACTTTGAATTACAAAGAACTGTCATATGCAAACGGTACTATCTCATGAAAATCCTTAGCGAGGCCAGGTAAGTCATTTAAATAGACTAAAAAGATTAAAGGACAAGAAATGATCCCTGTGGTACACCCTTGTGGACTACAGATCCAAATGATCTATCTCATGGCATACAAATCAACACTTTGAACTCTGTTACTCAAATACGATTTCAGAAGGCAGAGTTCCCGGACTGTTGCTTTATAGCGACGTTATTTCCCGATTAAATTTTCATGATAAACACATACAAATCCTTTAAAGAGGTCTAAAGGATTTGTATAAAGCAGGGGTCGGCAACCTTTTGCTATAGCAGGGCCACAAATGTTGCCAAAGTATCAGTGCGGGCTGCACGTATCTTTATATGTACGGACACGTATTTTTAATAATTATAAATGAAACACATATGTATTTGCATTTCTAATCATATATTCATAAAATCATGTCTATTCAAATCGAATTGCTATACTAACATAAAAGTAACAACTAGTGAGATTTTTGTGGCTGCATTTGACTTGCAAGTTTTTTAACGTCTGCTTTCATTTTAGTCGTAGACACACGCAGTATTACGTCTAAATTTTCATCTGTTAATCGCGAACAATATTTATTTTTGCAGTAGTTGAGAATTGAAAAAGTCTGCTCACACAAATATATACTACCGAACATAGTGATTATCTGCCAAGCAAACTTTTTTAATTCTTTGAAGTTTTCAGAACTCAAACCTCCGTAGAACTGTACCAAGTCAATGCTTTTTTTGAATACTGTTTTAAGTGTGATATTACTTTGCAAATCTACCATGTTCATTTGCAAATTGCTTGGTACGTCATTAATTCAATTGCAAAAGGGTTTTGGAAAATTTATCTTAAGTGAGATCTTTTTAAAGTCGGTGAATCGATTTATAAACTCAGTTTGTAGTTGTGTTAACACATTTCTCATTGTAATATTTTGCCACTCAAAATTATCACCAGCTTCTTCCACGGCTTTATTGCAATTAGGAACATGGTCAAGCTTTCTTTCATCAATAAGCTTGATAAATAGTTTCAATTTCATCTCAAATGACTTTACATCTGAATACATATTGCAAATCAATTTGCATTTTCCCTGCAAGCGTTTGTTGAGCTGATTTAGTTCCAAAGTCAAATCAGTCAAAAAACCAAGATCGATAATCCACTGCTTGTTATTAAGGCTCTTCGACTGGCTTTCCTTTCATCTCCAAGAAGTAACCAATTTCTTTCTTCAAATCAAAAAACCGTTCCAAAACGGCACCTTGAGAGAGCCAGCTGACTTCACAGTAGTAAACCACGTAGTTATGATCAGCTTCCAGATCTTCCAAAAACCTTTGGAATTGACTATGTGTGAGCCTATTTCTTCTTATAAAATTAACAGTGGATGTTGTAGTATCCATTATTTCTTTCCAGGATATAACCTTGGAGCACAATGCCTCTTGATGGACAATACAGTGAAAAATCAATGGCACTGCAGATCCAGAGTCTTTCACTTTGCTGATGATTCTCCCAACAACACCTTTGTTTCAACCACTCATGTTCTTGTCTCTATCGGTAGTGACACTTACTAACTTTTCCCAGTTTAATTGCAATGAATCCAGGGCTTGTTCCCAATTGTGAAATAAATCTTCTCCCTTAGTTGTACCTTTTAGACTGCACATTTTCACAAGCTCTTCGTAAACAGTAAGTAGGTCTATGCCGCGTACAAATATGAGTAGCTGTGCTGTATCCGACACGTCCATACTTTCATCCATTGCTAAAGAGAAGCAGTCAAAAGTCTGCACCTTATCCCTGAGTTGTTCACACAAATTACTACCCAAGTCTTCGGTACGTTGGCTGCAAGTTCTTGCAGAGAGACTAAGACTTTCAAACATTTTTTTTCTGCTCTGGGCAAATTTCTTCTGCAATAGCTAAGACACTCTTTTCCTAATTCAATATCGGTAAACGGACGTCTACTTTTTGCTAGAATCTCTGTTACTCTGTAGCTGGCACGAACATACGATTCGCTGTTGTCTGCCACAACTTTAAATATGTTTTATTGATATTTTAATGACGATTTCAAAGTGGAAATTTTTTTTTTTCGTATTTTTCCTTCAAGATAGTCAAATTTAGCTTTGTGTTTTGTGTCGTAACGTCGCTTTGGGTTATATTCCTTTACTACAGAAATACTCTTTTGACAAATCAAGCATAACGGTTTTCCATTAAACTCGATAAAAAAATATAATTCTATTCATAATTCGTTAAAAACTCTTTTTTCTTCTTCCATTTTAGTTTTCTTATAGTTTTTAGTACATCCCTGACCTTTGTCCTTTTCCTTATTTTTGAAGTTGTCCACCGATTCTGTAATCGTATGTTTAGCATGCTTCGTCCCATATTGCGCTGGTAAACTATAAGTTTCTGGTTGTTTTTGCTCGTAGTAGGCCAGGTTTGACATCCATAAATAAAACAAGGGAGTATGCATGTGTTATACAATTTGTTTTTTATTGCCATAGGGATTGCTTCATTTTTAGTTATCTCTTTAAGGGACCAGTACCGCTTCCAAGTGTTACTATCTATTTCTTTGGAGTATTGGTCGTTTATTGAAATAGTTTGTCCTAAATAAATATATTCGTCTACATATTCAATACTTTCCTGTCCTATTACTATATTTCCCTTTACGGCATTCGTCATTAGTTTAGTCTTCGTTGGATTCATGTATAGGCCTGCTTTTCTGCTTTCCCCATCTAATTGTTGTAACATAGTTTGTAGTGTTCCTGATTTCTCAGCGAATAATACTATATCATCTGCAAATCTTAAGTGATTTAGGTTTGACCTGTTTATATTGATTCCAAAATATTCCCAATCTAAATTTCTGAATATGTCTTCTAACACTGCTATGAAAAGTTTTGGGGAGAGCGAATCACCTTGCCTTACGCTTTTTTAAATTCTAAATTCTTCGCCTTGCTGTTCAAGTTGAATCGTTGCTGTGGTTCTTCTGTAAATTTCTTTTATGATTCTGATATATTTCCTTTCTGCTCCCTGTTTTCTAGCGTTTTCCAAATATAAAAGTGACTCAGAAAATTGAAAGCTTTATTGTAATCGACGAATGCCATATAGTACATTTGTCCGTATTCATTTTGTTTTTCATTAACCTGTTTCACAACATGGATGTGGTCAATGGTAGAATAGTCTGCGCGAAAACCAGCTTGTTCTCTTGGTTGGCTTTTTTCTAGTCGTTTCGTTATTCGGCCAAGTATTATTTTAAAAAAAACACTTTATATAAATTGGACGTCAGACTTATAGGTCTATAATTATTTATTTCGTTTTTGTCACTCTTTTATGTAGTAAGATAATGGTTGACTTCGTCCATTGAGTGGGTATTTGTTCAGTTACTAATATTTCATTAAATAGACTCGTCACAAATCTGCATATCTCGATCGAAGATTGTTTCAGTATTTCATATAATATTTTGTCGTCTCCGAGTGCTTTGCCGCTTTTTTGAGATTGTATAGCTTTTATAACTTCTAATTTTAGTAAGCAAGGTATTTCTTCTTCGTAGATTTCTTTCTCTTCTTCTGCTGGTAATGTACTGTCTGTTTCTGTGTATAATTTTTTGTAAAAATCTGTTGCTACTTTTGCTATTGATAATCTCTTTGCCGTCAGTTTTTCATTTTTATTCTTCTCGCTTTTAGTCTTCATGTTAGGTATCCATTGTGTGTATTCTATTAACTGCTTTAGGCCTTTGTTAATTCCTCCTGTTTTCTCTATTTGTTCTCTTAGTACGCTCAGCCTCTCTTCTTTCCTATGTTTTCTAATCGATTCTTGGAACTTTTTGCTAATGCTTGCTATTTTTTGTTTGTTATCTTTTCGGTTACCTAACATTTCGTTTCTCGTTTCCATTAACAAGTACTTCTTCACCAGAAATCCCACTCCATACCTGCCTTGCGTTTTACCATAGAAATAGAAAATGTATTCGCTATATTCTCTTATCTCTTCTCCTAATCTTCTTACTTCACAAAGACCGATGACGTCCCATTTTATAGATGTTAAAGCTTTTTCCAGTTCTTCTAATCTGTAGTCTGACATTAGTGTTCTTACATTTAGTGTTGCGATATAAACCTTATTGTAGTTTCTTTTTTGGTATGAGGATATATTTCTATGGGGAGGTGGTGGTCTTTCAACCCCATGGGGACCAGCCGGATTGGGGATGTTCTGTCTGTGGTTGCTAATATTCAGTTGCTACTTCGATTGCTTTGGAATATTGGAAATTGAGTTTGATTTAGGTCTCAACAGGTCAAATGCATTTCTTATATTTTCTTTCATTAATGCGTTGTCGTTCACTGGTTTCTTGGCCTGGTTTTGTGTTGCCGGTGAAGTAGATTGGTCTCTCTTTCTTTTTTCATTGATTTGAATTCCTTTTTTCACTACCAATTGATCGAATTTGATATGAGCAATGTTTCCTTTCGCTCGTTCTTCTATTAGTTTCGACTTTAATTCCTTCCTTTTTTCCAAAACTTCTTTAGGGAAATCTTCAGTGATGTAGTAGACGTCTTGTAAGTTCTTCTTCAGTTTTAGTATCATATTTCTTTTCCAGTTGTTTGTAAAACTAATGAGAACTGGTCTTATTTTGTTTTCTTTAGTGATACTTATTCGGTGGATTTTTGATACATCGTTTGCTTCGATTTTAATTTTCAAATCTTGTCTCAAAATACCTTGTACTTTCTCGAACAACTCCACAAAAGAATTCTCTTTTTCGTTCAAACCAAAAATTAAAATTTTAATTTTTTTATTTTCTTTCTCAAAATACTCAATCTTTTTCTCCAATATTTCTATTATGTTTTTTAAAATTTTATTGTCTTTAATTAACGGTTTCAGCTTTTCGCTTATTTTTTGGAATATAATATTTGTTTGTTTGTCCATCTCTATTTTCATCTGATCAAAAAGTAATTTAAATTGTCCCTCCATTTTAGTTTGGTTATACAGTGGCAACACTGACATGTGATAATATGTGCCGTGAGATGTCGCTTATTGTCACTGTCTATGACTTTCTTTGTTAAAATAACCTCGAAAAGTTGAAGCATTACAAATGATAATATTTGCGTCGATTTTCTTAATAATTCTCGCTGTTTCTATTTACCTAAGTGCCTCTTGATGTTTTTGTTTCCTGCAGCAGGTGTTGGAATAACGTAAATGAATTTTCAATTATTTCGGTGGATGAATTGCAAGGTGATGTTTACTATTTCACTACCACAGACTGATTCAGAATAATGTGATTTGATTTAGAATAATATGAAAGCGTTTTTTTATAGCTATAAAAATACTTGACTAATGAGTTTTTAAAATTGCTGATAAGACAGAAAAGCACTAATACCAAGTGACGTCATAGTCTACTAGCACCATAACAGAATAATGCTAAACTTTGTTTTGCAAGAAAGATATAACATATAACTTTTAATGGCTTATAGTTTATAATTTTATTGACCAATTTTAATTTTATTTCACTTTAAGTCATCATATCTAGTCAGCTTTCATAATTCATCAACAAATTTAATATTCTAAATATCAGTAAAGTACCTTATTGCATCTCTAGATCCTTCCAGGGTTCAGATATTCGTTGCACAAATTCAACGCCAGCATCGATTGTTGAGCGATCCCGAGTAAAACCGAACTGCTTATTAAATATTAATTTATTGCTATCAAAATGTACTAACAGCTTTAGGATTAGTTTTATGAAAATTTTACTTGTCGATAATGTAGGCCTTAAAATGTTAAGATTTGATACACTGTCGTTTACAAATAATGAGACTACTTTATTTAATCAAATCAGGCAATACACCTTCATCTAGACACTTATTAAAAATAAACTTCAAATGCACTGCAATGCAATCTACAATCAATTTTACAATTATAATAAATAGAATGGCCATAAAGGTCAGCAGTCCTCGCCATATCTAAAGATTTAAATGTTTTGATAACCTATTCAGAACTCACATATTTAAATTCTAAATTAATACTATAGATCGGAATACTTTCCTTGAATAATGATTCGGCAAAAGCAGAAGATGAGTAGAGAGAAAGGAATGTCAGCAAAGAACTTTTCGAAAGCATTAGCAACCATTACATCCTTATTCAAGATTTTATTATCTACCTTAAATTTAAAGTCGATAACTCTTCGCTTAATTTTTCCAATATCGTTCTTTATAACACTCCAAGTCGTTATTTTAACATCCATTTTTTATTTTATTATTGACATGTTTGGCTTAAGTCGCTCCACAAAAACGTTAAAAAAATTTTGAGAAATCTTATATAGCAAAGTTTTCACTGTTATTGACAATCCTTTCATCATAAGGTTCTCCTTTCATCATCAATCTTCTATTTTTATGAACTCTCACTGTTGTCCAATCTCTCAATGAAAATGATTCATTTCTTGCTTTAAATGAATTATCATATTCAATTTTTATCACGTGAAACATTACATTATATAGTTTATACAAATCATCACAAACGAAAAAAGGTTTATGTGTTTTGTTTTGTCCAATATTTAAAGTATTGTGAACAAAAAAAAAATTGTAAAAACTGCTGTTTTCATTTATGTGTGTCCACCTGTGATAAGGATGGAGAGGGAGTCAAAAACCTTATAATTTATGAGACGTAATTTATAGATGGCCCTCTAAGGTCTTTCGTGTGTGCATCGGTGATGCATCTCGAAATCGACGCAAAGTCAAATCTAATTTAACGCGTTTTTGTATTATCCACTAGAATTAATGCAAAATTGAAAGGACATCTTGTTTTTAACGCTATATTAAACTTTTCTGAATAAGTTATAATCTGCCTATTAGCACGTTCCAAGCTAGATCGAAATCTTAATCGTAGTACGAACGTCTTTTCTTATATGCAGCATTATCAATTCTAACTGCATTTCATAAAATACGCAAAGTCAAAACAGCTTCAAATGTATTTTTTTATTGTGTTGTACTATTAAGTCAAAGTTAAAACTACATCTTCAGAACTTAAAACGTATTAGAATTACATATTTGAGCTCGAAGAACTTGAAAGAGCAATAAAACCTATCTCTTGAGCGTAATGAACTCAATTAATTATTTGCTACTTTATTTGCGAATGCTCTGAACTCGAAAGCAGTGACAAGTTTCAGTGATGGCCTGCAGGCTCAAACGTCTTTCAAATTTTTAAACACAAAAATTCATAGACAAAATTCATAATTCAAGGATCTTAAAAACATATCGATGTAATAGCGGAAAGTTTTAGAGATGACCTGCAGGATCTATAATTTTTTATTTATATTAACAGAAGTAACTGCAAACTACTAAACCGAATTCGATGACTTTTTTGTAATCTATTAATCACAGCCCAGGATTTAATATAGGGTACAATTTGCTATGCCTTGTTATTTACGTAGAGAGCATAAGACTTGTTTCATTACATCACAACAAAACATTTTGGAATAAAAAATGACAAAATGAGACGAAATAACTCCGTTTGGAATCACATTGCTTTATTGAAAAGAAACACGAAAGTTGATCGATAAATCGAATCTATCTTGAAGCAGGCCGCACTAAACGGCGCCGGCGACGCCGAATTAGGGTTGCATCTTGTAGTAGTAGCTCCTTATCACCAGCACGAAGTAAATGGTTGCAACTACAAATTAAAATAACACATTGAAAGTATTCATATTAAATTTCACTAAAGTTAACAAAAACTTCTTAAATGACTTAAACGGTCTATATATAAACTAATCTTTCGACATTGAGAGCTGATCCTTGTTTCATATGTTCAATCTCTCATATGACCTTAACGGAAATCATATTATTATAAACTCACGCTTATTTCCCAGAAGGGTAGACAGAGGCAATAGATGTCTGCATATCTCTCTTGCTTCATTGACATCCATCAATCTTTTCACGCAAGCTCATCGGTTTCGAATACTTACAAAATTTACTTTTTTTAAATATGCCGCAAATTTGTTCTGCACAAAATTTTCGAAAGGAACCCTTGCCAACCTTTTCAACACACATATTTACTCTATAAATTAGTTTCATTAGTCTATTTTCATTCAACCTTCCCAGATGGTTAAACCACTGAAACATACCTTTTCTTACTGTAGTTACTACATCTTCTTTCTAGCTACACCGCTCTATAACATCGCTCTTTCCACGTCTATCTTTCAGAGATACTCCACACATATAACTCAGAGATTGTGTCTCCACAGCCTTGATTCTACTTTCATTTTTTTTCTTCCATATCCAATATTCACTACCGTACATAAGAGTACGGATTAATATCCGATTATGCATAGCCACACGCGCACCATCATAAACATATTAGCTAAGTGCACAAACTTTTTCATTTGTTCGATTTTCTATATATATGGCGCAAGTATTACTTGGTCATCCGCGTACATGAGACATTTGACCGACAGCTCATCCATTTGTAGTCCACTCTCATACTCTTTCAAACCACGCAGTCAGCAATCCATGAACAAGTTGAACAGCCACGGTGAAGCTACACATCACTGTCTGACACCCGTGCGGTTGTCAAATCAATCAGTATATGTTCCATTCATTTTCACGCAGGTACTAGAGCCTCTGTATAAAGATTGCAGTGCCCGTATCAATCCATTATTCACACCATGCATGGATAGGGTTCTTCATAAATCATTCCTTTCTACTATATCATAAACTTTTTCTAGATCTACGAAAGCACACAAGATGTAATGTTTTGCAAAAAAAAAAAAACTTGAGCCATACAATTCATTATCTTTTCGAAATCCCGCTTGTACATCCCCAATGATATTTTCAGTCTCATTGACAACCCTATTAATAATGGTTTTCGCAAACAGTTCGCCAACGACGTTGAGGAAGCTTATAGGACGATAATTTGTGAAAACCTGCGAGAGCGTTTCCCTTTATAAAGAGCTATAATAACGGCTTTGGACCAGTCATTAGGTATCTTCTCGCTTTTTCAGCGTTTATTGAAAAGCTGGTACAGCAGACTCGTTACTGTACCCCCACCGCTTTTCAACATCTCTAACGAAACCCATAAATTCATACATGGAATTTTTATTGTCATTTTCATGATCAAACATATAGTCAGTTGCTTATGTACATTGTCATCTGCAACTGTATTCTCACTAGCAAAAAGACTTTTGAATTAATTCTTCTTCACTGCTCTTTCTCATGTTTTTCTTCATTCAACAAACATCCATTATGATTTATAATCATATTTGTACACGATGTCTCGCAATTATTTCGGGCCTTTTTCACAATATTCCAGAATTTTTTCAGTTTGTCCGGAAATTATCCGAGACTTTTACGTGATCGCGTGACAAAGAAAACCCTTTTCAATATGTATAACCGTTACCCGTCCGCTTCGCTGAGAGTAAACTAATCTTCAGCAATAACTGTTTTTTTATGATTACTATATGAACGTGGTTTCACTCACTTGTGCAAAGAATGAATAACTTCATTTTTTATATTAGTCGTTCTCAATTCTGCTCCCGATCACGATCCTGTGTCAATTTTGGTTCCATTATCAGGTCCGATCCCGGTCTTGTTATTCCAATAGGGATACTGATACCAATTTTGATCCTTCTTAGCTATGGATGTTAGTAATAAGGAATACTATATATACTGATTCTTATATATTTTTAAATAAAAGGTAATTTTGTTTATGTAATATAATTATATCCTACTTGAGAACATAATCTACTTCTATGCCAAATTTGATTACAAACAGTTCAGCTGTCAGCGTATGACAAATATGCACGCAAACATGCTTTTACCTTATTTACATTATAAATAGCTTATAACGAACTACAAATGATTCCGCATCCATTGGTCAAAGTCCTAATGAAAATCCGTCCAGCCGACAGCACATGACAAACATCCACACAAACATACTTTTACATTCTTTTACATTATAAATAGCTTTTAACCGTCTACAGGCGATTCTGCATCGAATACTTTGTTCCCATCCCATTCAGTAATTTTCATGCGATTGAACTTGGTCGATTTAATTACACCTTTGGAATTACTGGATACCACCTGACGTGACTTTGGGTATTACCATGAGGCAAAATTTTGTTATAGCTCCTGAGTTCGTTCCAAATGACTATCCATTTTCATCCTGATCTTCAATTATCACGTTGAGCTGAATTAATCAGTCGATCGACTGCTTAGGCCGCAATCTCATAAGTAAATCTTCGTATACATTTTGATAAAATATTAATAATGTGTAGTGACTAAAGTAGAAAAAGTTACAATGTTGTGGTTTGGCCATCAAGGAAAAGATGAATGAAAGTAAACTGACGAAACAAATGTATAAAACTAATATTTATAGTATGAGAACCGTCTAGGAGCGCCGCGCAGAATCTTATGCATACCAAATGGGGAACATATTTAAGAAGTGATAAGCTTACATGAAGCGACCAGTGAATGTCTGTGAGGCAAGAGAGGTATGCAAAGATTATACAGTATTGAGATTTGTGGTCCTTACCTACCCTTCCATGAAATAGGTGGGAGTTTATAGGAAAGTAAAAAATAAAAAAAGAATTATACCTACCACATAATGTTAGAAGAAATCCCAATGAAGTTATGTCGATAACGCCCTTGTTGATCGATAACAATACGAAGAAGCTTATAATGCACAGCACCAAGTTAAGGGCTTTGTATACCAGATACCCCTTCACGTATCCACGTTTATTCTGCAACATGATTAGAAATGCAGGAAATTCGTTCTTTAAAATACCTACAAAATTTATGAAAATATCACTGAGATGCATATACAGATTTAAATGAAGAACCCTTAGCTAAATATATTTGAAAGCGAAACAATTCTATTCGGTCGTCTATTTATAAAATATGTTTACGTTTAAAATATTCACTACTGTTAGATAGCGTACTTGTCTTGTTCTATTTCGTCTTCGGTACCTATGTTTTAACAAACAATAAAACTATCATTGATTAAATACACTAATAATCGTATATCGTCGATTTCATGTAATGTAATTGGTTAACTAACAAAACTATTAAATAAACAATTTTTTTTACTAAAAGAACTTCAAGATACATTTCTGACAAGAATTCAAGCTACCAGTAAAACTGATTAATTGCTACGACGCTTTATTTTAAAAGTAAAAACCTTCATTTGATAAGCACCTGTACTGATTAAAAGCATATAAAATAGTACATATTTTTTAACGCATTTTATAATACATTAAAAAAATTCAATGTAAAAAGATTAAATAAAAAATACACCACATCATCATAATGAGTTCTTTTTTAATTTTCTTTTCCTTTGCATTTTATTTTTTATTTTATTAACTTCTGGAATTACACGTAAAATATCCTAAAATAGCATTAATTTTATTTTTATTGTGAACGTTAACTATTATTTAAATTGCAACATTGGTTATTATGCTGAAGACAATCCTGTAAACGCACTACACTCCAGTCACTTCAACATTTCTCGGAACCGTGTTGTAATTGTCGAAACTAACTTGTGTCTGAAATCGAGATAGCCTTAGACCAAGTCTTGAGATAAACTAAACAGAACCTTGAAGAAATTAACCCCCGAGAGACATAAATTTGCGTGTTTACAGCTAAGAATCCCTTTCACTCCGTCTCCTGTCTTTGAAAGCGCTCCCTTTAACGCCACACTGAATACCCGATATCCTTAGCATTAACATATCTAGCAACGTTTAGTTTCGCAATCATCAAGAGAGCAAAGTGAAGGTATCTTATAAAAGCTTGGAATATTTAACCTTCCTATACTCGCGCGTTAGTCTGTGAGACCGACGAAAAACTTTTTCGTATTCATTTCTTTTCTCGGGAATGCTGGAAAATTGAATTATTTACTAGCTGCTGAATTTGTTGTTAGCTTCAATTTAGTGCATACCGCGCGTTCGTGTAAGGCGCATATATAGGTGTACCCGGTGCCAAGCGGTCTGTGAAACCGACCCGGGTATTGTTGTAACTTTTCGTGGTGGTATAAAATTATAACATTAAAGTGTTTTGGTGCTTTTTTGTAGTTGGTAAGTTAAAAGATCGTCAAAAATCCGAAAATTTTATTTGTTTTTTATAGGAACACATTTTTTAAGATCCACTCTTGAAACTCCACCTAAGAAACAAGACTCTATTTTGAAGACTAATATATTACTGACTAATTGTCAGTAAAATAATGAATAACAAAGTCATTACATGTTATTATTTATTTTATTTTATCCTCTAATTTTAATAAAGTATATTATGCATATTGATTTTTAGTAAAAAAATAAGAAATGGGGTTTAATACTTTCGCTTTATGAGACCGTGCGCGGGTATAGGTGTTACGAACGTTGACGCGGGTATAGCAAGGTTAATAAAGTATAATAATATTTCAAACCATCACCTCGTAATTTATGAAACGCAGATCCGATCACATCTAGAGTAAGTACTGTTGTCACCTCTGGACTGTACCCCAACATCAACTTTTATCCCTAGATTAGCTTAATGGACCCATTGGCTTTGGGAAGAAATGTAGCAACTATATCAAGAGTTGTATTGTCACCGCTAGACTGAGATAATCCGATATCAACCTTTGTTTTTAGATGGTCGTACTCGACCCGTTGACTTTTTGAAGAAATGTAGCATAAAATTTTGTTAACGACTTTCAATAATTTTGATAATATGATCTTATTAACTATATATGTATATATATTAAATATATATTATTAAATTTTTTTATTATCAGCAATGAAGACGGAAGCCCGAAAAATTTTTATTAATTGACAATAACCTAAATTTGATAAAAAATTTACTTTAAAACTTTTTTAACACGACTTTATACTTTTAATTGTATCAATTTAGCACTATCAATTTATTGGAGTTTACTCCTTAAGAATCGATTTCATATTTAGGCCCGGGGTATGGAATTTTATGGGAGTAAAATCAAGTGTTAGATAAATGACGTTACGCTATCGTCATGGTTACTGAAATAAATAAACCGTCATGGTTACTGTTTACATTTCAATCAATCAGAATGTGACAAATACCACTTATACTTGGTGGAGATTTTAATATTGATTTTAATAAAGAAGATGGTTTCCGTTTACAAATTTCTGAAAGATGAACTGAACTTAGATTTAATTTTGACAGAACACTGGGACAACTAGATATGGTACAACTATTAATGCGATGTTTTCACGATTTATCACACATGTATGTTTCGACATTCATGTATCATATTTTAGTTACCATAAACCAATTGTTTCAGTGTTTAATGATACCGCTATTGTTCCTGTGATAAACACTACGCAAGATAATGTCAATGACAGAAAATCAATCTTACTAAAAATTGTATAACATAATTATTTTCAATATTTTCTTAAATGACGAATTAATTGTTTTACTATTAACATAAATAAATGAATTGTGTATTATGTTTTGAATAATATAATAGATGCTTTCATTCACCATTATACTAATCTATATGTACGATATCATCTAAAGGTAAACTCCATTCCGTCGTGCACACCAACTTTTTATTTTATTTTATATAAATGGATAGGTAGACGGCGGAGTTATAGATTTTGGCCTTCAGCACCAAATCAAAATTATAAATAATGGAAATAGAATCCTGGGGTAGAAGTTTTTTATTGTAAATTTGCTCTTCTTTGGGAACCTATTTTTTAATTCCTTAAATACCAATAGTTTTGGAATTGTTAACAAAAGTACCAAATAATATTTTTTTTACTTAACCTTTGCAAAGTTTTTGTGTACTAGAAAATGCTTCACATACACATTTGTATACATCGCTCTGAATCAAATAAGCTATCGATCATATTTATAGGTCCTTTATCACTATTTAGCACGTTTTTGAACTTCAGAATTAGACTAAGAAATCAAAATATCAACTTGTCACACATTTGGACCAGAGAACACCGTAATACCTAAAAATTAGATTTCACTAACCAAATCGAGAATTGTATTCAGAAGTCTTACACTAATGACAACTGTTCCAATGTTAGACAATGTGACTATATATTTTTTCTTCTTCATTTTTCCTGAGACACTATTTGCATTTAACCAGTTCGAGATCTGGACAGTGCGTGGTTTACCTTATAGGTATATAAGTTTTTGAGTCCTATGTCCTAAATATTATCTTAATTACTTTGTTGGCTTAATTTGCATTAATTGTAGGCACTATATTAGAAAATGAAATCTCAACATTAATAACTACTAATTATTGTTATATATATTTTATTATGTACGCATATATACCTTCGTATATTTTTGATAATAAAACACATGCTAAACGATTAAATCACCATAACGAAAACTACATCAGATAACATACCATCTAAGTATATACCGAGTTTTTTTGTTGCAAGCAGTCTGACTTGAGATTGAACTTTAGGATTGAACTCAGGTAATTATAATCATTTGACATAAAATACTTGAGATATCCTGTTAAGTTAATGGTCTCGAATTCGTATCCCTCACCTTGTGTACGCCGATGATCATCATAATGATGACGCCCATATCCAGGATTATCACCAGCAGAAGAACCACTAACGTCACTTTCGGGTCGAGCTTACCTATCGGATAGTACTCAAACTTATAGTCGATAGCCAACATTATCATGGATAAGATCTCCACCAAGATGCACGATGTCTGAAATGTTATTAAGACACATTTGTATTACGACTTTAAAAAAAGTAATTATATATAAGTTCAATAGGAAAATTTTTTTAGAGACAGTGGGCAATGGCATTTAGAATAAAACAGGCACAATTAATTATGACATCGCGAGTTGTAACTTTGTGACGCAAATACTTTGCGAATAAATTATGTTTAATTTCTGATTTTAAAAGTTTATACTCTTGTCAAGGTTGCACTGCATATTTTCAAATTTTTTTGAGATGCAAGAATCAAATGTAACTCCGTGAACCGTTGCTATGTAAATTTAATCGCATTTGCGTGATATGTCTTTCCATGATTGTATCCATACCGTAGGTCACTGAGCAATATGTGTCTACAGTTAAGCGACTAATCGAATCTGCCTACGTATTATTACAAGGAAATTTGAGGTTATTAACCAAATTGAAAAATAATACTGAATTCCTCTTGAACGCGCTGCCGAAAATTAATAATTCAATAATAATATTGTTTTGGATTTTTTTTAACTGTGATTAACGGTATTTAATGTAATTTGTAAGAAAAAAATTATAAAAAGTTAAAAGTTGGTTACTTAGAAATTTTTTATGGAATGTCAAATAAAAATCTGGTTAAAGTTGCATTAAAAAAAAAAAACGTTTTTATTGAAAAGTTTTAAATAGCGATATTTTTTGGTAGCACGTTTAGATTCTATTTTTTTTTAAGATTCGACGTAGTTTTTGGAGAGAAAAAATTTTTATAAAATCAAAATCGATTGGATGAAAAATTTCGAAGCTTTCTTAAAAAATAACTGTTTTGGAAATTTTCAAATGGTGATAGGTATTGAACGTGTCGTTAAATTTTGTTACTTACGTATGCGACGCAGTTTTTAAAACACAACGAATATTATAGAGGGTCAAATTGATTGGTTGGAAATCCACGAAGTTATATTAAGAAAATTGTATTTTAGAAATTTCGAAATGTAATACTTTTAAACGCGTCACTTAATTTTGATTCATTTGGCGGTAATTGACGCAGTTTGTTTCATCACAAAATATTTTATATAAGGACAAAAATCGTTTGGATAGAAATTCTCAAAGTAATCTGTAAAAACTTATTTTTAAAATTTCTATACTGCAATATCCTTTGAACGCATCCAACGATTTTCATTCATTTGGCAAAAAACGACGCGATTTTTCGAGTACGAAATTTATGTAACGGGTTTTATATCGATTGGATGGAAATTATCCAACGTATCTTTAAAAAAAAATTTTTGTGAAAATTTTAAATCAGCAATATCTTTTGAACAACACTTCTACTTTCATTTACTTAGAAGCATTCGATGCGAAGTACAATTTTTTTATAAGTTAAAAACTAATCGAATGTAAATTCACCAAATAATTTTAAATAAAAGTATTTACTTCTTTTTTTTTTTGATATACTCGAAACGGATCACTACATTGACTTCAAAATCTAACCAGATATCAGTTGACCCTTTCGAACGCCACATTGCCTCAATCGGTTAATTCGTTCTTTACGTGTCAAGATAGTAGTTACACACATACATACACACCCCACATACGGGACGGTTTCTTAGAACCTCAAAGCGTCGAAATATGATGGTAATTCGATTTTGCAAAATCGAACCCAAACCAAAAACTTTTAGGATAGCAATAGAATAAACATTATATTTGTGATTCTAATTTATCATAGCGATATACATTTCAGATTGTTAATTCAAGAATTATTGAATTGCTTCAAGTGTTTTTACATAATTTTAAATAAAAATTTATCTAAATTGTATTTATCGTCCAGACGGGCAGATTTAGAAATCTTATCCAAAACTTTTTTTCTAGAGACCATATTTACATTTAGATATTTCTATATAAAGTATTATTCTTATTATAGAAATAATGATGTACTTCTTTTTTCATATATTTATTTTATTGAAAAAATATCAAGCAAATATAGTTTTTGTGATAATATAATATATACATAACGGTATTACTGTTACTCACGAGCTGGAGGTAGCCAATGACGAGGCTAGCTGTACGCAAGTCAATGCAGCAGCAACAGGTGTTGAACAAAAGAGCCGCCATTTTGATTCTGTAAATGACATAAAACTATTTAATTTAACAGTAAACAGTGTTTAAGTAGACAGGAATAGTACCAAGCGACAGCGAATTATACAGTAACTGATCGATTACTTCTCGATCTATTTGTGAAGAAGTACAACTCTGCCTCCAGGATCTTTAAGAAGGCCATAGGTTTGTCCCAGCAGATTGTCAAATCCGAGCACATTGGTAGCATTAGTGAGATATTGACGCACTACCCTTTAAGATCTCACGCTTTTTTGTTTCTTTCCATAACAATCCTAAATAAACTTTTGCCAACTATTGTTTCCATTCCTACGCAGGTAGGATGTATTGATGGTCTATACTGCAAAAATAAAACCAATCTATTTTTGCATCAAACTCGACACTAGATGCAGGCAGTAAAAAACCACAGCCTATTGTCCGATACGAAAACTCTACGGCAGATATCTATTTTATACAAATATCTGTGAGTACTATATTCATAAGTCCAGTGATCCTGATGAAATATACCCCATCGCGCTTAAAATACACTCAATATCCGGAGTTAGCACCGGTCTTTAACGTGCCTGTTTCGTCACTCATACTTTTTACGTTACGGAAGACCGCTTTAGTGCAACAATGCAACAAACAAAAAATATGAACGCTCAGATCCGTCCAATTGCTCACCTATCACAATTACCTCTTTATTTTCTAAAATAATGGAATCCATTATTAACAACCAGCATCTGGTCTATTTAGGAGAACGCCAGTTCATTAATGTCCACCAGTATGGTTTCCGGAATGGCCACTCAGCTGGTGGTGGATGTAGCAAAGGCTTTAGATAGAGACTGGTATAAAGCGCTTGTCTTGAAAGTTCCTTCCTACTGGCTTCTCAGAAAACTATTTAAACGGATTGGCAATTTTGTCACAAACAAAGCATTAAAATCGCAATCAACGGTATATGGTCGGATCCCACGCCCGTGACTGCTGGTGTCCCTCAGAACTATGTACTGCCCACTGCGCTGTTCATCCTACATATCAAAGATTTGCCGAAAACCGATATCGTTCTTTGCTATGCAAATGGCAGCATTATACTTCAACCCATGTAGTTAGGAAATAATGGCGGCGCGCTTCCTAACTGAAGGTAGCATGGAATAATTAAAAAAAAACACGTTCAGGAGTGCGAAGTATGAAGACGAGAGAGGAAGCGTATTTCTTATCTCGTCAAACATGTCGCTTACCATTGGCGACGAAATGAAACAGTTGACCTAAAAAGTATTAAATATAATTACGCTCCATGGCAGTATAAAATACAATATATTGTGAATAAATGAAGTATTTGTTTTACTCAATAGCGATTGTTTTCTTCTGCAAGTATTATCGATAACGAATAGGATTGAAGACTAAAAATTGCTTATTTATTTTTGTAAGTAAATATACTTAATTTTTTTTATGTTAAAATAATAAATTAGGCTTAATGTAGGTATTAATTACATTTACTTACATTTACTTGCAATAAAGACTAATAAAAATATCGAATTAACAACATTATTCAGTACATAATATATTATAACTAAATCAAAAAATATGTCTTCACTTATTCAGCTTTTTAAAACTATTAGTAATCTAATATTTAATAAAATATTATAAATAAAAGTTAATTTCCTTTAAATAAATGTAGTTTGCTTAAAAGTTGTCTAAGATGTTCTAAAGAAGAAGGAGATTATGAATATTTGCAATAATATCCATGATCGATTCCATGCTGTACAAATCGGTATCCTTTGTAGATGAATTTATGGTATTAATTTTCCAAATGAACTTCAAATACTCTTCGTCACTTTTTTTGTTTACTTTTATAACCCAAAATTTATTAACTTTTTAAATATTTCTAAATTTAGATTTAGAAACAGTGATACACAAGAATTGCTAGTACATAATATCACAAACATCGTGAACCACGGAAAATTATTAAACATATTTAAGATTTTAAGTGCTAAAAATAATATATACAGACAAACATGAAACCCATCGTAGAGAGAGCTTCAATCATTACTCCCCAAATGCGCAGTTAAAGGTATTAAAAATACTTTTTCACACGATCCAACAGCCAACGCGATAATATCGATAGCTTTACAATGTTTGTTGTCGGTGCCGGTGTAGTCGAGCTTCTCTTTGTTGGGCTCGATAAGGAACACGACAGCACAACAAGCCGATTAAAGCCGAGTCATATTTGTTTCGACATAAATCATACAACATCACAGTGCCGAAATGAAGACGACTGGAGCGTGAGTCCAATAAATTATATTTCTCCGGTAGACACCTGTCAACAGAGCAACGCCTGGAGTGCATTGCTCTCAAGAGCAATGCACCATATATGCTCTATTTTGTACCATTTCTATGATGTCTTTATATTTATTATAGTATGGGTTCCATATTGGGGCATCATACGCAAGTTGACATCGAACGAGAGCTTTGTAAATAACACCTAACGGAGCATGCTCCACCCGCATATTTCTCACTACTTTAGACATGTGCCCGCGACTCCACTCGTTTGAAGGAAATTACTCTAATCTTAGATTAAAATCTGAGTTGTAACTAATGGATTACCGGAAAGTTACAGAATTCGGTTCAGTAATTTTGAGTTCTGTATCATGTACATGTCAAAAAATATGGCTTTGAAAAATGTATTCGTACCAGAAGACTATATATATGTGTGTGTGTGTGTGTGTTTACGTGCGTGCGTGCGTTCGTGCGTGTGTGTATGTACATATAATATAATATACAAATTAATCTTTAGAATAGTATTTTTCACATTGTAAATATATCTCGTAGAAACGCCGATTATTCAAAATGTACGGAACAAACACGACTGTTCTTATTAGGAATCCAAGAGTCCTAAGGCATCTATCTATATTATTTCTGGATCTTCTGAGAAATAAAAAAAATCGCAGCATATTAATAATAATAAATAATATAAATTCACGCCTACTCCCCAGAAGGGTAGGCAAAGACTATAGATTTCCACAAGGGACATTCTTTGCATATCTCTCTTGCTTCACTGTCTTTTCGTACAAGCTGGTCGATTACGGGTGCATAAAATATGGCACTTTTGTAATATGCCACTAATTTGGTGGCATATTAAAATTTTCTAGAGCGACCCTTACAAACCTTTCCACCTCACACATTCGCTCTATAGATTTATTTGAGTCTATTTTCATTAATCCTTTTCCGATGGCCAAAAGACGGCAATACAACTTTTTCTACTATAGTCACTAGATCTTCCTTCAAACCACACCGCTCTCTCACATCGTAACGATACAATAATCGCATTGCTACGCTTGGCTTGTTAAAAGATAAAAAAACTTAATTAAGAATTGTTTCATTATCTACATATGCGGAATAAAAAAAATGATAGCCTCAATAATTTAAATAGTATTTATTGATAAGCACAAAAATGTTATATCAATGAGTTAGAGAATTATCGACTTTTTATGACAAATCACAAATATTAATTTGGGCTGGGGTACCGCAATATCAACTTTCGCCTCTTAGCCGCATTCAAATTCGAGCATCTCGAATCATCGGCGAGACTGTACTGTAGATCTGACCAACTCTACCCGTTGGCCTTCCGAAGAGATGTAGCACAAAATAAGGTATTTTGTAGATGTAGCATCTTTGTGTATGCTCTATCGTATATACAACGGAGAGTGCTCTGAAAAGCTACGCAACAACTTCTTCGGGTTGAGCCCGCGCTAGGAATGACCTCGCCACTGATTTCCGTCACCGTTTCGCTCACCGTACAGCATCAGCACATTCCGTTCTGCGCTTCATACGCATTTTTCTGCGACGTACGGCGGAGCTCTGGAATGATTTACCATCATCGGTATTCTCAACAAACACGCATTATTTGTCCTCGTATATTGTCATTTTGTTAAATTTTAACAATCATTTTTTATTGCATGTACCGAAATTCAATGTTAATATACAGAGAAGGAATCCCAATTCAATCAATAGAATAATTTCATTGTTGGACATTTCTTCTGTCACAGAAAAAAGAGTAAAAAAAAATTTAAAAAGGAAAGCCCAAACATTGTAATTCAAAAATTTCAGGAATTTAAACAATAGGTACTTTTCTGTTTGTCGTCAACTGTCTCACTGCTACGAAGATGTTGTGCGTTATTTTTTTAAATAAAGATGTAGAATATTTCCACAATGTAAATACTTCGTCGATATCAATCTAGGAATCACAATGGAAGTTAACTTGACACGAGTATTTGAGCGAAGACGCACAAAAAACATCAATCGCCTACAAACCGCTAATTAAAATAGTTAGAACATTTGTCTTTATACGTTACACGACTTTTAGTTCGATAAAATCATCTAAACACGGAATTAACATTGTGGCATTAGTGCATATGGAGGCGCTAAAGTATACAGAGAAACAAAAATCAGATAAACACTAAGGTGACAATAAAAAGAGTACGTGTCACCGACAGCCGCGCACTTAGTGATAAATTGGATAATATATATTATTTTCGAATTCGTTTTATACAAACGAACTTTCATTAAGAATTGCTTTGTGTTTTATCGTATATTTGTGTGTTTTCATTATATTTTGATTGTCGTGTTTTATTACCCGGGTAGGGATTAATTGTAAGAAATTATATATTCTTTGCCTGTTTTCGTATTATTTATTGTAATTAGTGTTTTTTGTCTTGTCTATTTTATTGTGTGCGTATTTAATTGTAAATACCAATTGAATGTGATGTGCATAGGAGTTGCATACGAAATTGTGCCTTGACGGGGAGGACCAATCAGAGGCATAGAACCGCGATGGTCGTTACGGTATGGCCGCGAATCAGTTTTCCAAGTGCATGTGGTGCTAATGCATCGTCAAGTGAGTGATCGTCAAGTTTCTCCGGTCCGGACGGAGCGGCGACCCACCACTCCCAGAGACGGCCGTGACGGTCGAGGATGATGTCGGTGTACCCACTAACAACTCCTCTTCATCTCCGGCTGGCTCGGGAGTCTTTCAAGTTTGGACCCTCGAAATGGGGCCATCACCACTGGACCGTCGGGATCATATCCCCGACAAGAAGACGCCCGGGCATGAGGCAAATGTAGTGTATGGCCACACCTTCCCATTTAAAATCTACGCAACTCATATGTGCAGGCGGATGCTCCATCTATAAATTGCAGCGAGAAAGGTGCATCCGTCACAGTTGAAGTCCGACCGCCACATATGAAGCTCGGCTGAACACTGTCCATCATTTACGCACCATACCGTAAGAAATCCGTTCTCCGAAGCGTGTGAACGATAAGCCGAAATGCGGGCTTACGCGACGATAGCCGAAATCGCCGTTAGAACATGAGATAATTTAGACGTTATACGGGTGGTTTCACATAAGCTAATAATTGAGGTGGACTTGAATAGCAAAAGATAGAACAATGGAATCTTTTGATAAAAAACAAGCTGTATTAGGAAAATAGAAACAAGAAAAATATAGATGAAGTAAACAAATGTAAAATCATAGTAGGTTTTCAATAACCAGATAATTGTGTTAAATGCACCAAGTTATTAAGCCATTCATTTATGTTTGCTCTGTGAATCAATAACAAGAAAGACGTACTTAAATTAAATTAAACCAAAATATTAAAATAAAAAATATTCAAAGAAAAATAAATATCTCGAATATTCGAATAAAAAATATAATATCGCAGCAGACTCTTAAGTAATAATCTATTTTACAAGCTTATGATTTCAACATAATGTTTTACCTTCTTATGCACATACACAAAACGTATGCAAAATCACCAGTTTCCAGAGAACAGGATTTGTTTTGAATAACAGCTAAAACTAGAAGTTTTCAAACTAATATCATTACTAAGGAAATAATTGGCATAACCCGCACGCACGTTTTTATCGTTCAGCCGCCGCGCCGTTTATCAATGTGTTTTATAAATTGTCTGTTAAACTTGTTGACCCTACAGTTATCATTGTTGTTTATGAAATCGTTTTTTAATTTATAACGTCTTATCAATATGAGATATTGTGAGATAAACACACAAGATTTTGTGCACACTAAGATCAACGTGGTAAAAGTATCGTAATATCGAAGCCATTTTTTTAATAATTGTAATGCTTCAGGAAAGGAATTATGTTGGATTGTGTACTTACTTTGTCTATTTATGCCTGTAGCTTTTACCGCGTAAACGTACAATGAATCCTTCTTTTTTATATATCGTCATTTTTTTTTTCCTTTTATCCTGATCTTTGATTTTAATTTCGGTTTTGTTCCGATTCCAGTGTTGTTTTGCAATGCCAGTCCTGCTTTCTTTTCCCTTCTTGGTTTCGATCTCGGTTTGTTTTTCTTTTAACGCTTAACCAAGAAATTATATTGTGAATGTGTCGTTTTATTTCGTATTATAGATTTCGATATTAATAACTTGATTATAATGCCACTGATCATTTTTTATAGCATTTATCAAAGACAAACCAGCTCACCAACCAATACAGAGTATGTAGTCACCGCAGTCATGAACATAGGCAACCTCAAAGGACTCATAAATATTCCATTCTAGTAAGAATGGAATATTTCAGAAAGTATTAGTCAACTAATACTTTCTGAAACATTCCGAAATATTATAGAGCATTATTAACATTATAGATTAATCGGGGACATATTTGAAGATCCTTAAAATATTGCAGTACATAACGCCTTGCGTTCGTCAGTTAATGTATTGATTAGATATTGTTTTTAAATAATGTCGAATATGCAATGTCATAAACAAGTTTTATCGTCTAACTTTTAGGTCGCTGTAGTCCTTTGCGAGCGTTTCACGATGACGCCTGAGTCTAACTGCCAAAGCATCGCCAGGTCTAATTGAAAACTAGCGCAATAGTCTAAATTGAAACTGAAATTTTAAACTTACTTGCTATTTCTACTTTTTTTCTGATGCCGAACTAAACTTTCCTTTTCACAAATTTTATCCACTGTTGACGCTGTAAACGATTTCGTTTTTATCTTCCTATCCTCTGAACGAAGCAAATTATGGGACTCAAACAAAAAGCAAAAATGTATCAATATCATCAATTATTTGTATTTATTATATATAATGAATTACATTTCTGTTTTATGATTACTTTTGTAGTAGTACACTTATGAAAAAAAAATGATTGTATGTAATGTTTTTGCTGAAGCAACTACTTCCTTAATCTGGGGTTCGTGATTCAGCCTTGAGATTTATTTTTGATTTTTTTTTCATGCATCTCATTAGTTATCTTTTTGTCCAATATAATTTTTCATAATTAGAATATTTGAGTGTATAGAAGTACTCTTATAACATATAGACGTCGTTAAGTATTCTTAACATGCTAACGTTTCTTATGTTTTTTGATTTATTTACAAAAACTGGAAAGGCTAACTGGATTGATGGTAATATTATTAAACTGGTAACTCTTTTTATTATAAGTCAACTAAATTTCTTTAACATCTTTTAACACATTCTATTAGATTTTTAAATAGTAAAGAAGATTTAAACCGAATACGTAACTAAATTCACTTACTGTTAAGTCTAGAAGTTAGAACTTGAACTCGACTTGAATTTGATCCCTAATACTACCTAAAGGACCACAACAAATTTATTATATAATCGTTTTTAATTGCCCTAAAACGGTTAAACCTCAACGTTAAGATATGAAAATATTCTTTTTTGCTCGATTGCCCTAGAGACTGTAGTAGAGTTGAATAAATGTCGGTTATCTTAAGATTTTGTGATACGTCAACTGGCACAATAGTCGAACATTTTATGAGACTTCTAGCTGTTACTGAGACAACTGGAGAATATTTAGCCAATGCTATACTGGAACACCTAGAAAAATACGACTTAAATGAATGAATATTAACCCTTGGGCATTTTTCACACCTTGTGGCTGTCATAGTTGGAATCTACTGTTGGTAGATGCAGCGAACTCATCTACGGCAGCAAAAACTTCTTTTGGTTTCATAAAAAAAAAAATATTAGCTATTTTCAAGTTCAAACAAACGCTGGGATTTAATAAAAGGCAAATTAAAACTTACTATGAAACCTTTATCAGACACAAGATAGTAAAGTAGAGTCGAAGCAGTAAAGGTGGTATTATTGCAATTGGATGAAGTGATTGAATGCATCGAAAGCTTAAAAAATCAAACGGAGCAATCAGACACTCTCAACACTTGCGATTCGATACTAAATGAAATGTTAAGTTTAGAATTTATCGTATCTTTACATGTGTGGTATGAGATATTATCGCGTGTTAATATGATAAGTAAATTATAGGATTTCATTACAAATTCAGTTAGGTATTGCTCTTGAACATTTACACACATTTTGTGAATGGATAAAAGAGTATCGGGAAACTGGATTCGAAAAATCCCTGTCTGATGTTCGGCAATTTACTGAGCGAAGCTGTTATGACCTGCCAAAAGAGTTTAGGTATAAAAGAGTAGCTAAAAAGAAAAGGATGTTCGATTATGAAAGCAGCGATCTACCTATATAGTCTCCTAAAATCCGGTATCAAACGGATTTTTTTTACGCCATGATTGATTCTATAATAACCAATATGGTATTAATTTTTACGTCTTTAAATCAACATTTTGAAGATTTTGGTTTTCTCTATGATTTAAGCAAGCTAAAAAATATGCCAGAGGAGCAAATATTAAAACACTGTAACGGTTTACATAACGTCCTGCGTGTGGGTGAGAGCAGTGACTTCCAACCTTTTGATTGTATGAAGAATTAAATACAATGATCCCAAATTTACCCAACTTCATTATAGGTGTGAAACAGCTGCTGTCATATATAACAGAAAATAGCTTGGAAGAAATTTACCCAAATATTTACATTATTGTCCGAATTTTATTAACAATCTCGGTAAGTACAGCCTCTGGTGAAAAGAGTTTTTCAAAATTAAAATTAATAAAAAATTATTTAAGGAACACAATGAGCCAGGAAAGACTTTCGGCTTTGGCTGTTTTATCAATTGAATCAGATATGACATCTAGGCTGAATTACGATACAATAATTAAGGAATTTAGTAAAGTTAAAAGCAGGAAATTTCTGTTAAATATACACTTTAAGAAATGTATACAAGGTGGAGATGACAATACGACAATAAATGCAAACATTGACTGCACTATTAAATATAAGTTCTTTATAGCTAAAAAATGTAGTTAAAAATAAAAATCTTTTTTTTTTTTTTCCAAACAAATTCAGCCATAATCAGACACAAAATTAAGCAACAACACGGTTTTAAGTGACGAACATTATTCTTTGGCGCAATATCCCTTTAAAAATAATCACTGAATCAATAAATCAGAAACTGTCAATATTTTAAAATATGTTAACATGATATTTAACCGATGCATAGATCATTGGCCCCTATGGAGGTACCTTATACAACATGAAGAAAATATTTAAAATGTTAAATTATGTCCTGACTGCTGTCCTGATTGCAGATCACTGGCAGAATCATCGTCAGTACTATGGAGCTATAATTTTTAAAAAATGGGA
This sequence comes from Eumeta japonica, assembly GCA_005406025.1. NCBI lineage: Eukaryota > Metazoa > Arthropoda > Insecta > Lepidoptera > Psychidae > Eumeta > Eumeta japonica. Next base: position 61,641 of record BGZK01002124.1, read on the forward strand.
TTGAATTGATTGTTTTTTGGACTGGAAGCATCACTTGAAAGGCGATATTTAATTTATTGGTAATGTCATCCCCACCTATATATTTACAATTTGTATGTTTTTATTAATATTCATCTAATTTGTATTTTTATGAATAAAAACTTGGCAGTGTTAATTATTTTGTTTTTTTTTTATTATTTTACAAAATCCGTCTTGCCCACATCAAATTTAGGTCTTGCCCCGCCACTGCCGTCTCTAATAATTTGTACACTAGCGCTTTTGCGACGTTGCCGCTACTCTCTCCACCTCTAATTTTCTTTCACCTCGCATTATATTTATAATTAATCAAAGCGAGCGTAACAAACTCCGAAGCGCATGCGCGTTTTGTTTACAAAAAGTTTTGCGATGCAACGTGAATGATGAATTTATTTAGTGCCAGTGAGGATTTGCATATGGTGTTAGTGTAAGTTCGGTATGGATACGATATCGGTGACGATTTCGTTACGCATTGTTGCCAAAGCGCGCGCGCAAACCGGCGGCATTAATGACAGGATGCTTGATTTATTTTTATGAACCAGGCTATCTTTTAAATATAAATTAAATGAAATTAAATAATACTATCTTCTAATACGCGGTGCTATTCGTTTACGTACTATATATATATATATATATATATATATAACTATGACGCTTCTACGTCTTTTTCCCACCGTTTCTAAAACAATATTGTTATATGTTTTTGAGTATACTGTTTCATTTTAATACACTTACTACTCTATATTAAAATAAACTTTAAGCTAACATGTATTCATCATTGTTATTACACCCACCAATTTGCGTCTACATATAATAACTTTTATTAAGCTTCTGCTGTGTATATTGACGTATATGAACATAGATCTGGTATTCAAAGTTAACTCCTCTCATACCATTTTCAAAGCGGATACCGAACAATTTAAAAGTTGTACGGCGCACGCACATAGTAGTCTTCTGGTGTATTTCAACAGTTGAATTAATGTTATTGCGTATTAGAAATAATCGTAGCGCAACACGATGTGTACTTTTCGCCATCGCATTAGAATCCAACAAGAGGTATTCCAAGAAAAACGTAACAATTGAATCAAACATATGCACTCTTTGTAAGTTTGCAATTTCTGCTCATACTTTTAAAAATTCGATCGTGAAATTAAATCTATTGTAGGTCCAGAGCGCCAAGGCAAAAGTTAATTTTTCCCTAGTAGTCTAGGTTACAATTTTATTAAAAACGATTTTAATTCTAGATATATCCCCGAAAAATATGAGCGATAGCTCATTCAATTCGAAATGACACCTAGAAAAATATATCAATAAATATTATTTTTCATATCATATCTTCTCGAGACAATGAATTAATAATATTTTTTAATATAATTTAGGTTTATTTGTTTATAAAAATTTATAAGCAAATGATTTGCAAAAAAAATTCCAATATTATTTAGTGCCTTGATTAGACTCTTGAATTGTTTTAATTTTTTTACTGTAATTTACGAAAAATTATTCATGTACATAAGCAGAAAAATTGCTTAGCACTTTAAAATGTTTTTAAAAGAACTGTCGAAATACACATCATCACTCGTAGATGTTTGCTGAAAAAAAAATTTTTTCGATTCTGTTATATGCATGGAGTGCCCCCAAGAAATGTTTATTTTTGTCATTTAAATATCAAACTAAGTAGCGGTTTATACAAGACACCTACATTATGCATTTTATCAATATACGTCTTGTAGTTTATGAACAAAATGCCTGAGACATTTGGAAACGAAATATTTTTTATTGAAATTGATTGTTTTCAGTGTTTTAATGTACAAAAATGTTATATGACATATTATTTAAGTTAATATTATTTTTTTAAACAAATTAAGCATATTAATTGCACTTTATTATGATTTAAAGAGATAATGTTTTTTAATTGTTTAAAAATATAAACTTGTTCATGGACTAAATCTTGAACGTTTTTAATCTTAACTTTAATGGTTTAAAAGATAGGGTCGTTAACAAATAGAAAAATTGAATAGCTGTAAGAATTTTTAAGAGTACATATAATATTGCCACAAAGAAAAACAAAAAAAAAATATATATGTATATTCTTTAATATGCTTTTAGATATGCTTATTTCAGTTATATTTTTATAAACCTAAAACAATAAACATATTCAGCTACTCATTATAATAATTTACCTTAGCAATAAAGTATTCACATTTAGTTCATTATGTAATAAACAAATTAAACCTGAATATTTTTTTGATACTTAAGAGACTCGCAAATTATTAATTTTAAAACAATGTGTTTCAATATATTTTTGAAATGATTAAAAAACAATAATAATTGTGATATTTTGCATTGAATCAAATGATAAAATAATTTTTAACATTCGTAATTTTAATAAGTTATTTGTAAATAAAAGATATATGAGTCCACACCTTATCTAACCATATTAAACTGTATAGTGCAAATTCACATTCTTGAAATTTATATTCCTAAGTATGCATAGTGTTTGTTCGCACTATTCTGCTTAATGCCTGGGTTGCGGATCAAGTGCCATCACATACGTCAAGAGTCAGAAGACAAGCTCTGTAGTGGTAACCACCACTATCGCTAGTGGTGATACTATTTTTACTGAGTAGCGACCAGTTTCGATGGTTTCATAATCTACTTAAAGAAGATTTCAGTAAACTATATGTATAGACACTTATTCGTGTATTCTTGAAATTCATTTTCTTTTCTTTCAAAAAATTTTTTTTGAAAAATTAGCAATTATACTCTGTTTTAAAAAATTCATTTAAACAAATAAAGATAAAAATTAAATGCTGTTTAATAACATTTTGTACTTCAAATCAGTGAAAAACAATAGTATATACATTTTTTTATTCATAATTAATGGATTATAATAATTAAAAATATCGCAAGTGGAAACCTCGTTCGATATAATTGTCAACAAGTACGCATAAACCAAAATAATTTAATGTATCTTTATTTAACAATTACTCTATTTCAAAGGTAAACAAGAACTCTTAAAATGTTTATTAGTCCTAGACTCATTTAATTGAAAAATAAACCAAAAAATTTTTGACTAATTCTGTTGTTCAAGGCCTAGGTGATATTTTAATTTTTTATAATAGTCATAACCATCATTGAAATATATTAAAAAAAGAGTAGAAATATTGAAAATCAACATTTCTATTTTAGAAATTACTTTTTCCTTAAGAATCACTTTCAAAGATTTCACTAACTAAAAAGGTTTTGAGTTATCTACAAAAAACTAGACGTTTTTCCGGATTCCCTGTTTGTTCATGACTTTTGCAACTGTTTCTGTATTCCTTTGAAAGTTTTAAACAATTTTCAAACGTGATTACGAATCCAATGAACCTACAAGCCTATTTTTATACCAAGTAAAAAATAATTAATATATTTCTTCAATTTCCGTAATAATTCTGTTGAGTAATAATTCTTTTATTGCTGTCTTCTTCTAGCAAAAGATCTTATTGTCTTTCATGTTCTAAGAGCATTTTAATGTTTTTACAGACAAAGTTGTTTTAATTGTTAATTTTGGATGTATAAAATTTGCCTCGGTAATTGTATGCTTGCTGTACCATTTCTTATAAAATAATTAAATAAAATCAAAAATTACAATTTGAAAAAATCTTTAATACAAAGTTTTAAACACAAAAAGTTTCAACTTAACCTATCCAAACTAACCGTTTTTCACAAAAGTCCACTTCATGTACTTATTTGGTTTTAGCGGTAAGCGGTTGTTTTATAAATCTCGGTATAGCACATTGCTTTTGCTTAGTTTACAAGAAATTACTTCCTACTTTATGGGTCAATAAAATGGCATAACATTACTCTGTTTGAAATGATAATACAAAAAACGGAAATACGCATCGATCATTGCGATCTGCTGAAGAGGGATGCGCTTACGCAGAGCTAAAGATGGCCGGTCCGTTGACGTTCATCTGGTAGTAGTAGCTCCTGACCACCAACAAGAAATAGATGTTGAGGGCTGGAAACACAAAAAAAATACTAGAATAAAAGTGTTTTGGTCTCACTTTAAGAAATACTGTATTGTGGACAGATCTAATAATGTACGGAATCTTTCATAACAATTTTATGACGATATCTTGAACGTTATTTTGGTGGGATTATTAATTTATGCACAAAGTCCTTCTCGGTGTTACACTTTGCAACGATAGATCCGGTAGTGACCGTTATTTTGCACTAAGAATTATAATTAAACTTCACTATATAGGCTGGGCGACATGAACGCTACATCGTGCGTACGGGCAACACGCCTTCGGATCAGATATGTTAACTTCGAACGATCGAGTCCACATCGTTACGACTTCATAATTAAGTCAGGGAGAGCACGCGGCACCAGTTCACCCTGACGTCACAACGATACGTCTCGACCGTTTTGAGGTAACATCATTTTTCACCTAATACCATAACACACCTCAGTCGTTTTTCGTAGCGTTGTCTAAAACTGTTTAAAATGCATATATACATGTTGAAAGCACAAATTAGCTCACGAGTTTAACAGTCGAACGGTATAATTCGGTTGAAAAATAGAAGTACATTTCAACCTAATGCGATATAATGATTTAACACCTATATTATTAGGTGCATTAATAGATTTAGCAATAAATGGTGTACTTCAATACTATGACCAAAGAAAAAACTTGAAATTCAAGACACTTCTCGTTTTAAAAATAAGTTTATTCTAACTTTCATTTTGATGAGTCTTACGTGAATCGATTTGTCTTTTGTGACTGTCTCTAAAAATATTACACTAATAAAAAATTCAATATGACGACTACCAGACGTAGACGTTAGCAACTATTCTTACTTAAAGTTTCAAAATTTATAATAATGCTGTAATAAAGTTCTTTTAATGTATAAAGCAATTACCATACTATAATTCAACATAATTCTTAATATTAAATGTAAAATCCAGAATTTAACTGCTTGCTAAAATAATTTTAAGGACAGCTACCTATGGCGTTAATTAATACAACGAGGTAAAAAAAATCTATATAAAAATTAATAAACAATAAAAATTAGCACAACATTAATAATTAATTGATAACAAAATATCGATAAAAGAAATTTATCACGTTTATTACGAAAAACGTGGTCGATACCGCAAATAAAGAGTAAGCAATCTTAGGTTATCATTAAAGTAGAACTAAAAATTAATATAAATAAAAGAAATTATTAATAAATTAAAAAAAAACCCGACCGCGTAAAAATGAACTGAAATTATGGAAGCGAGACAAACTTTTTAAATCTTTATTATTCTATCTATATCTCTCTATAAAAATCAATATTTGCAGTCGGAAGCATCAGACGCATGTTTGGTCACTCGCTGTGACCCTCGCCACATGTACGCCCCCGATTCCAATGGTTTATCATATTTGGTCGCATGATTTTTTAAGTCTTGTTTCCGTCCTTTCAGTTCACTTTTATACCGTTGGGCTTTTTAATTTTTTTATTAATTTGCTTTTTGTCTAAAGACAATCAATACGCAACACGCTGCTTCTTTAAATCAGTACTTAAAAATCTTGTAAGCTCATAATCAGGCACGGCGATGTACAACTTTAATGGTTTTCCTTTTGACCATTGCACGCGAAAAATATAAAGACCAAAAAAGGCTTTCTATAGAACTGGGGAAGTTTCAAATTAATGGCATGTGCGCAATTTAAAACAATTATAAGGGATGTCGGATCTCACTTTGGGACCTCTTCTCTGAAAATTTCCTTGCGTTTTTTTTTTTTAATTTATAATAAGCTGTTTGTGTCTGTCTATATCAAATTAAAAAATGAAATAAAACATATTTCTTTTCATACAAAATGCACTGATCTAAATATTTTTAACGATTCTTTAATTTATTCGACGTCAATTCTTTGAGGCAATAGAATAATATAAAGACATATTAATTGTTATAAAAGAAACATACAATATTTCTGTCACATATTTTAGGGTCTCGTGGAACGACAGCAATCCTTACGAGACCGACCATCACGTTCGCCCGACCACCCCGAGCCCTCACTGTGATATTATTATAACTTTCTACTTGCCTACGAAGTTTGGCTCAGAGACGCTGTATGTGTAATTACATGCCGATTTCAAGAAAATAAAATGTCATGCCTTTGCTTTACTATGGGTTTCTTTCCACACGTCCAAAGCGAGGACGAAATCATTTCAAGCACATTTTACACGCCCTCATTTGATAGTGAGATGTTTTCTATGTACAGACACCCCTTCCCCAATCATCCTATTGTTTATTTGAATCGATTATGGATCGAGAGACCGAGTAAAGTGAGTTATAAAAATAAATATATCATAATCGGCGCAAGAAGTTACAAATCACAGTAACAGGATTCCGAGAGTCCTTGGATTTCTTTGGAACCACATAAAAAGAGAAAAATATTATTAATAAGTTAAAATCGTACCACAATGATCAATTAGTGTTTTTTAAAATACCGACTAAAAACACTAAATGAAGAGAAAAGGTTTATACTTGTGAATAAAAAACGCTTAATTAAGTTCAGGAAAAATATCACACAGAGAGTCCCGGATCTACGACATTTCGATGATTCTGATGACATGTATAATTCAGTGTTTAATGTCATAAAAGCTGAATATGATAATACATTTGAACCAAAATGAGTTTCAAATATACTGTCATATTCGCATTTACTCAAGATCGCTTAACAATCGACTCTGACTTTGAGCTATTTCAACAAATTTTTGAATTCTGGGAAGATTCGCACGATGCAATTAGAGTATTTTGCGAACTCTCCAAACCTTTCAATTATGCAAACCACAAAAGTTTAATGGGGAAACTGCGTCATTATGGAGTGAAGGACTTGACATTCTCAAATCGTATTTAAGTAAAAGGATACAGAGGATTGATGTCAATGGCAAGAGATTGTCTGTTGAGTCAAGGGATTTGTCGAGATCAAGAGACCATCTCATAACTATTTTAGTGCGTTACTAGGTTTTAGATTTTGTGAATAATGTCGTATTCCTTGTACTCTAGATAAAAGACTTCAATGGGGTCCCCACATTAGTAATTTGACGAAAAGACTTAGCTCCGCTGCATATCCAGTTAAAAAGATACAAGATTTGTCAAATGTAGAAACTGCCAGAATAGTTTATTTTGGTTGTTTCCGTAGCCTGACGTCTTGTGGCATTTTACTCTGGGAACATGCCGCAATTATACATAGAATTTTCATGCTGTAGAAGTGAAATATTCGGGCTACTTACAAACTGGAACCTCGAGTATCTCTCGGGAGTAAATTCAAAGAAACTACAATCTTAACTTTGGTATTTCAGTATATATACGAAAATTTACTACATTTAGAAAAGAATGTAGAAACGTTCGCGAAAAATAATGGTCGATATAATTTCAATGCAAAAAATTAAAATAAACTGTGTTTACTAGTCAGTCGATTACATAAAATTACAGACTCATTTATGAGGTTCTGCGTGCTCTTGTTCCTTTTTGTTCCTGTAGATATTCAAAACTTACTTTTAATTAAATTTTAGATCATTATTAAAGAATTATTTGGTAAAAAAGGGTATTAAAAATTTCAGTTGTTTTAAGGACAAAAATCCATGAACATAACCAACTCTAGTTCTTATCGGATTTTATCTTTATAATGACACTGTTTTTTTTTCTTATTGTATACAATTTCGTTTGCAAAGAGCTGCTCTCAAGTCTCTTGCTCGTTCTTCGTGAGCGAAAACTGCTTTCCGAGCGATTGGTAAATAAACATTATAAAGAGAAATTAATATTATAATGACGCATGTCAAAAGTTATGTGTAACTTATGAAGTAAAGATGAATTAGAATTTGAATTAGAATATCGAGTGAGGCGTGGTTTTCAAATTCATTAACTATACAATCCTATCTTGATGTCAATTTCACTGACATATTTTCTAATATTAGTAAATCTCTCCGCGGCTTAGTTAGTTTGTTATAACTTGTTAGTTCTTCATCTCAATTATTAGGCAATCATAACATTATTTACTATTAAATATATATGAAAAATTGTCCCCACAAGTGTGCAAAACACGTATAAGATGTTCCCACCATGCGACAGCAGGTTCACAATGATGGAGCCGGCGTTCTTGTTCACCGACAGCGATACGAAGAACAGGATGATGCCCAGCACCAAGAAAATAGTTGCGTACACCATGTACGCCATCACGTGCCCACGCTTATTCTGTAAAGGAATCGAGAGCCAGAATTAATTAAAGTCATAAACGAGCCTGAACAGCGTCAGGAAACCTGTGGTATTACAAAATAATAAGTGCTACTAGGGACAGTTGTTGCAAGACATTTAACTATACATCAATTCTGTATAGTAAATACAATAGACAGTATTACACTTGATATTAGAATGATATAGAGATCCTATCACTCACCTTGTGCACGCCAACGAGCAATGTAATGGTGAAGGACAGAGCGAGAACCAAAGCCAACAGCATGATCACGAAGACCACGATCAGGACGACGCCCAGGCCCTGCACGGCCGTGTCGATGGGCTTGTACCCGCCGTACCCGCTGTCCCCACCGTACCCACCGTACCCCACCATCGCAGAGTCAACGTGGACGGCGCCGCTGGCCGCAACGCCGCCGATGATCAACGCTACGAGAATGACGATGGCTGCTATGATTTCCAATACCTAAAACATAAAACACCGCTAAATACACGTCGGAGATAAAAAGTTTAATTCTCACTGCAGGAGCACAGCTTCTTACAGACTGAGGTCATTAGACCTTAAGCCTTCCGAACAGAAAAAATTTCTATATAATATTTTGCTTATTTGATATTTTTAAGTAAGATAATCTTCAGTTCTGTTTTTGAGTGGCAAACGGCGAACAGCTAAAATCTTGTGACGTGAATTGTTAGTAGTATGAAGATACTCACGAGCTGGATGTACCCGATGATGAGGCAGCCCGTGCGCAGCTCGATGCAGCCGCAGCAGGTATTGAATACGAGGGCCGGCATTCTTTCTTCTAAGAAAGAAAATAGTGGTTGTTACATTTCCAAAAAATCTGACAGTTTTAATGAAATATGAATGATCAGATATAAAGAATGTTTAAATTGTATTAAATTTCAAAATGATAAAACCAACAATTACATGCATGGGTGGTGGAAGACATTACAAAATGAACTAAATTGCGCATGAGTCAAAAATTATTTCCGTTTTAATAACCAGTTTTTACTTTCAAAAATAGGGGCTATCTTTGGGTTCACCTTTAAGTCCACTAGGCTTTTATAGACGAACTCGAAAATATAGCGAATAACAAATAATACGCATGACATAATCATAAGTTGGGTAAGTAATCCGTCACAATTAAAATTAATTCAATATATATATAATATACGCTCAAAAATTTTATTCATACTTGAAACAGAAATAAATAATTGGATCTTCCTCTAATAAGAAATAATAATATAAATTATTAGAAGAAATAATAATAGAAATTAATTTAAAATACATAGAAAACCACTGATTACTAATACTACAGTATCTTCTTGCCACCCATGGCAACTCAAATTGGCAGCAGACAAATCTAATAATATGATTAAAATTAGACACTGTTGACAATATGGCATTAGCAAATCGATAAAGTAAGAAATACATTGATTTACTCATTAAGTACAATCAAAAAATATTGCAAATATAATTATTATATATCTTTAGCTCGAGCCGACTCCAAAAACAACTGATTACTTATTTTAGAACTTTTAGAAGTTTGTTTAAGGAATTATTTAGATAGGTTTTTGAAATCGGCCCTTTTCTATTTATTGGAAAATTCATTTCATTTCACATTTTTTAGTTATCGAGCAATTATGACTTTATAATTCTTTCTGATACTTCACGATTTGTTTAACCCATGGTGAATAAAATTAGTCAGACATCTCCTTTACTTTTGTAAGGAGCAAGTGTAAAAGCAGTTTCGACTCCGAATTTATTGTCCACTGATAATCATACCTGGGTCTTTAGACTCTACATTTTTAGTTGGAGTGCAACTACCATCATTCTTGTACAAATTATATATATGTAATACTAAAATTATGAAATAAATGCAAATCACGTTTTCTTCCCTTTCACATTAAATTGATGCACTTTATTTCTGCTACTATCACTGCTGCACACCTATACCACATCTACTTATATACTGCAAAGATACACACGCATGCACACAAACATACACGCACATACGCACAGACATTCGCTCACATCGAACTCGGGCTATTTGTTGTTATTTATTATTAAAGAGTTCCAATGTTTATTTCCAAAGATCTTCATCATATTATACATTGAAACCTTCCCTAAAAAAATATTGTAAATGAAGAAAACCCCATTCAAGTCCGATCATTCCTCGTATGTTCGGTCGATATGGTCCGATATTTTGAGAAAATTGCGGACATACAGGCAGGCAAACATACGCATGTCAAATAGGAAACCTCCTTTTTAAGGTTCAGTACCTCAAAAGGAAAAAACGGAACCTTTATAGGATCACTTTGTTGTTCGTCGGTCTGTCTGTCTTTTTCTCAGGAACGCGTGCAGGTAACTAACTGAAATTCATATCAAATACTCAGGTCTACTGTCCCTTAGAGCTTTAGAGCTGTAAAAAAATCAAACTTCCAAGTCAACGCAATCAAAAGATACAGTCGTTTATGCCGCAAATTTTCGACACGCGCAAGGGAATCAAAACCTACAGGGTACTTTCCGTTAACTCAGAATCTTGAAATTTGGTACAAAGCAACGTCTTATAACACAAATACAGGAAAAATTGCGAAAACCATAATTTTTTAGTTACTAATATAATAAAAATATTTTTAATAATTTTAAACTTACTACACTTTTCCTCATGAACGCGTAGAGGTATTAAATTGAAATTCATAGCAAATACTCAGATTATTAATACCTTTAAGCTGTAACAAAATCAAACTTCTATGTCAACGCAATCAAAAGAAACAGCAATTTAAGCCGCATATTTTGAAACTCGCAACTACTCGCAAGGGAATTAAAACCTACAGGGTACTTCCCGTGAACTCAGTCTTACAGCACAGATAAATAAAGTAAACATTGCGAAAACCATAAATTTTTTAGTGGAATCATATAATTTTTGTTTTAATGATTATAAATTTATTACTCTTTACCTCACAATTTCAACTTGTTACCTCTACTAGAGGTAACAAGTTGAAATTCATACCAAAAACTTAGATTAATTGCCTTAAAGGTATGTAAAAAAAATTATAAGCATAATTGTAGTTACGGCATTGATCGCGACCTATCTCTATGTATAGGGAGAAGGACAACATTGTATCGCGTGTGTACGTCGCAGTCTTAAGGACGCCGTGACCGATGGATCAAGTAAAAGATATTATTTAAATAACCCAGGCGCTGCAAACGGCCATTGCGAATGCCTGCATTTTAAAATGTTTAATGTCAGAGTGATAACTGTAGATAGGTCACCACAATGTCAAATTAATGTTGCAATAGAATGCATAAATACAACAATATACCGCAGCAACCTCAATAGGTGTACTTCATGTTCTTGTCTGATTATTGTGGGAGAGTTCAATATCGATTTTGAATGAATCCCCAAAATGGAATATCCACATATTTTTCATCCATAAACATGTTCTTGTTAATAAACATTAGCACTCCAAGAAGTAGTACAACTATAGATAACGTTTTTTCGAACTCCAATGTTCAACGTGGTACTATTCATACCTTTTTCAGTCACTATTTACAGATCTGGTTCAAAGTTAATACTTAATTAGTATTTTTGGACTAGATTTCTAAATAGTGATTAAAAAACTTTGTAAATAAATAACTTTGATAAAAAAAAACTTTTCCTAGACTGCTGCAAGGCTAGTGTAGGTATTTCAGTTATATTATATAATAAATGATATGTGTCAATATAAAATAAAGGCTTACTGAAACGATAAAGAAACCTTTGTTTTAAATTTACACTCCTTCAGCTTTCCACATTGTAATGTTATGGATTTGATTTTGCAACTAAAATACCATAAATATGACTTGATTATCGTGATGGGTGAACTTTTACTCATATATCTACAGGTTTGTACGGAACCCTCGGTGCGCGAGTCCGACTCGCACTTGGCTGGTTTTTTTTTAAATTGATTGGAAATACAAAGAATATCTTTGTATTATAAACGACTTAACAAGATTTTCTTATCTGCCGTCGCTGTGTTTGAACAAATAATATTTGCTCAACTTTCTCAACCATCAATTAGGCTAACTTAAATGTTACGCCATTTTCCCTTTTCCTTTTAATTGTAGTTTGTTTCCCCTTAGTCATAGACAACTGAGAGACGCGAGGCGGGTCGGATAGACGGGATAGAATGCGGTTACTTGCCGTCTATCATTGAATACTAGTGTTCGACGGTCGAATGAAAACGCAAGCCGATGCGGGATTAATCGAAGTTTAATCCAAACACAAATTGCTGGAGTGAATCAAAAATTTTGTGTTACTAGATATCGAACGCCTGGACTTTTGGGAAAACCGCAAGGTAAGCTTCGCACAACGATATTACCTCAAGCTGTCCGGGCGCGTACATTAAATGATGTTGATTCAGATTCTAATCTGCTATAAACGCATTTTTCGTATTAAACTACAAGGCAAAACAGAAATGGTATCATACCGTACTCGTGTGAATGCGGCACCTACGATTATATTTATGCCAAACATGCGAAATTAATTTGTTACCTTGTGTATTATTGCGATAAATAAAATATGCTTATAACTTAGGGATGAATTTAATGTTAGATAGATTTACAAACTTGTTCATTAGAACTGATTTATATCGGGTAAACCGAGCGAGTCAGTAGCTGCGCGTCCGCTGCAATCCCCGCAATTGATCGCCGCTGTTAATTGATGCGTTAACATAATTTAATCTCGACAAAGGGCCGCGGGAGGCACTCAGTACTTCGCGTGATTTACACACGTGAGTTGAATCCGGATCATAGCTAATGCGGCTGGGTTCGGTCTGCCAGTGTACCTACTCGCTTAAACAAATAGCGCGAATGCCACAAAATGGACAACACTAAAAGAACGTTGTCATCATCGCATCGATTCATCACACTTCCTGCGGTAACATAATATGTATTTTGATAGATTTCGTTTACAAATCTAATTGACAATGATTTTGTTTTTATAGCGTTATTATGTTGGTATATTTGTCAGAAGCGCTACGTATATAGTAATATAGCATACCGATTAGCCTAAATACCTAAAAATGGTTGAGTTATCATTTGCTATAATCCGTGATATAAAAATGACAAAATGCTATCAAGAGGCGGATATATCGCTAAAGTTGGTTATAGGACGCTATTTATATTTCAGGAGTACACGATTTGTATTTAAATGCAGAAGTTCATTTCTCACGACTGTATGTTTTTAAGGAATTAATGCAAAGAAATCGTATAACAAAATACATCATTATTCATCTGTTAAAACAATGTTTATAACTTAACAGTCACCTTTTATAACAAGCATTTACAAAACATTACTACATTACAAACCAAACATTAGCAATAACAGTAATAAGGATGTCTCCGTTAAGACGGCTGCAGGGTATTATTATGTTTTCGATTATTATTACAATTATTTCTGTCGGATTATGCACGAAAAGTTTAGCGTGAAACTACAAACGCATTATGTCATAGATAATCAGAGCTCGTGACATATTTTATGGGTGTTCAATAAAATAAAACAAAAACAAGATCTTACCATTAACTTTATTTATATACAAAATCAATTCGCCGGTCTTTTGGTGAGCGAAGACATCTATCACTTTCTACTGAGGTCATAGGAATAGTGCATACAATATTTAAAAGTTTCATGCTTTCAGCAAATACAGATTCTAATGAAAATTCCATAAAATGTTGAAGTAAAGCAACGGCGCCGTCAACATTGTGAAAATCTTCTCTGCTATAAATTACTAATAACTCATTTTTAGTTTGGTTTTCTAGGAAATTATGCGGCATAAGCGTCGCATAAAAGTTCAATCAATACAAAAGTTTTCATTATTTAAATATGAAAGGAGCGATTGAGCTTGATTGTAGCTATTGAGATCACTGTTATGACTGTCCATTATTGCTTACACTCTTTCAGAGGCTCTAAATTATCGTGTATAGCTTTCACTGTACGTGTATTATAATTCCATTTCGTCTGTGGAGCGGCAAGTATTTTGTTTCCCGAGTACGGGAAACAAAATAATTTATTACTGTCTTCACAACCAAGGTGTTTTGATATATTGTTCAGATTTAAAAGCACGCGTAAAAGTTTTAGTTTTCGAACGACATTTTTGAGTAAGTGCAATTTCAGGCCGTGGTGGTCCCTTAGCTTTCAGTTCGAGACGCATTTCTAGAGTTTTTTCACAATGTTTAATAAAAATCACAATGTATTGTTCCATTTTTAACACAAACGTCGCGCACAAACTATTTTTTAATACGTAAATTACAAGAAACCACCGTAAAATAACCAACAAACCGACACACGACACGACACTAATGACCGGTTTAAAATACACGTTTGTTTGTTTACATGATGGACGGCAACAACGCATTTCTCCGCGTGTCATTCGCCATGGCCACATGTGTCAATTTGTCACTCGCCAATGGCGAGTCGCCATCACACCGCAATCTGGCAACGTAGCGCAAGAGCGGCGCTCCAGATGAAGTTCATTTCTCATACAAAATCTTTTGTTTCACGCGTCGAACCGTGATGATGTTTCTCTTTCGCACTCCTTGAATACAGTGCAAGAGATTGTACTAAAATTTGCTCCATAGGAGCGCAATCGCTGGCGCTCCACTCGTTGCAACTTAACACCAAATATGTTAGAGAACTCTAGTAAGCTGTTATTATGAGTGCATAGACAGGTATAGTAGAATGTATATCTCTTATAGATTACATATAGAAATATATTTATTACTTAATTTTTGTGGGAGTGCACTGCACCAGCGCTCTTTAAGACGAGCCGCCTTTGTAGATAATAGACAGTTTTGGCAAGAATCACAAGTAGTAATTCTCTCAGTAGTATGTACTCACTTTCACCTTTTTTCCAAAAACATCCAACGAAGACTCTTTTTATAAAGAACTAAGAAAAACATGTTTCGTTATGTGGAGTTAACATTATGCTCATTTTGAACTAGAATTTGAAAACATCAGATCATTCATTGCGATTCGGCAGTGAATATTTTTATTGTCTCCTTTTTTATATGATAACATATTTGAATAAATATGATACAATGTATGATGTTATGTATACAATTAAATGGTGATTATATGTTTATTACTACCTTTAAGCAAAATTAAATGTTACTGAATTGATATAGCAAGTTATTATTTTATAGTGATACCTAACATAAGAACTTCAGAAAATGTCTTGTACTTATGTATGCATTCATCTACCTATAAATACATTAACCGCCCTTTTGTTTTCGTAAACGGATAACCAAAAAGCATAAACTGTGAATAATTTCTAAATCATACTATACGAACAATTCCATGGAAATTCTCCATCGGGGTGCGATCAGAGCACGCTTTTGTGTGCACACTATTTTTATCGCTTCCTGTTTTACCAAAGCCAGACCGCTAGCGCGAATTCGTCACGTTCGCTATCGCTTCGATAAAGCAAAGCGCCGGAATAGTTAGCGTATTGTTTCGCATCAGAAAGCCACTGTTTCGATTTTTGATCGCGGGCGAATCGACATTCTACATTGCATGTTTCATCTAAATAACACCCGTAGCATTCACAGAAGACCGCTGAGGAAGAGAAGACCGACGAGCTGCTCAGCGCTCGGGACTACGAGTGCCTGGAGCCGCACGTCACGGGAATTCGTGGAGGAAGCTGACATCTGGCTTTAGACGTTCTGTGGCTGAAATGAGCTAGCTTCGTGCCTCGGAGAACACACTAAGCGGCGGTTGGCAGCAACAGGTCACGACACCTCAACAGCTCCGGCGGACTCTGGACCGCTATGATTGTCTCGAGTCGAGTTTGAATCAGATTAATTATTGGATATTTGAAAGGTGGCTAATAAACATGTTAATTTTGCAAAGTTTCAATGTTGCTTATCATTAGCTGTATATAAAAACAATAACAATAGTAGCCTACACTGTTATTAGAATTAACGTAAAGTAATTTATAAAATCTAGTTCTGAGGTTAATATCCTCGCAAAAAAAGTAAATTCCATGAAAC